>CM055662.1:11914008-12020795 GCA_029378335.1 Agrilus mali
ATGGGTACAAGTTTAAGGTAAAGTAGACATGTATGCGCGATATCAGCAAATTGTTGCAAAGTTGTTGACGTAACTGTCGGTGTTCACCGTCGACGACGATGACAAGTAATGTCTGTATGTGATGAACTTACACATGATAGCTTGTAGAATTATTAGTAGGTATGAATGTTGTGGCAGGTAATCTCGAAAGTTAAAATAGTGTGTATGTGTATATGTATACATATTAGCAACAAAAGTAACGTGGAGCTAATGCTGCGTCTGCAATTTGCTCGATATGGACGGAGTAATAAGATGGAAAACGCATGAATATGACATAGAGGAACGGGTACAGGTTTAAATCCATTGGATATAACACAGCTGTTACGTCATACTTAATTCATATTTCAATCGTTACAAATCAATATCCTCACATATGTATGTTCCAGATGTATATGTAAAGTAGACATGTATGCGCGATATCAGCAAATTGTTGGCGTAACTGTCGGTATTTACCGTCGACGACGACGACAAGTGATGTCTGTATGTGATGAACTTACACATCATAGCCTACAGAATTATTGTTATGAATGAATGTTGTGGTACATTATCTCGAAAACAAAAGTTAAAGTAGTATGTTTATATATATGTATACATATTAGCAACAAAAGTAATATACAACTAATGCTGCGTCTGCAATTCATAATTGCTTGATATAGTAGACGGAGTAAGATGGAAGACGCAAATCATATGAATTTGAATACATAGACATAGAGGAACGAATACAGGTTTAATTAAGACGTGTGTGTGTGTAATGTAGACATGTATGCGCAATATCAGCAAATTGTTGGCGTAACTGTCGGTGTTCACCGTCGACGAAGACGACGACAAGTGATGTTTGTATGTGATGAACTTACACATGATAGCTTACAGAATTATTGGTAGGTATGAATGTTGTGGTACGTTATCTCGAAAACAAAAGTTAAAGTAGTGTGTTTATACATATATATATGTATACATATTAACAATAAAAGTAACGTGTAGCTAATGCTGCATCTGCAATTTGCTCGATATAGACGGAGTAAGATGGAAAGCGCGTGAATATGACATAGAGGAACGGTTACAGGTTTAATTAAGACGTGTGTGTAATGTAGACATGTATGCGCGATATCAGCAAATTGTAAAGTTGTCGAGATGTACTGAACGACAAGTGATGTTTGTCTGTGTATGATGAATTTACACATGATAGCTTATTGTTCGGTAAAGCAGAGTATGTATGTATGTATGTATGTATGTGTGTATGTGAAGGTATCCACGCATTCAATAAAAGTCACGTGGAGCTAATGCTGCGTCTGCAATTCATATTTGCTATTTAACCGACCTCCTCGCTCTCTACAGCACCATTCCACCTATTTCAACAACCGTTGTCACAGCATCGAATGGTCTTCAAGCAGATGTCACCCGACTGCGTAGGTTTACACAATCGCTACTATAGTAGACATTTCAATCAACCGACAACGTCGAAAAGACGCAGATAAATATACCCTCTACTGTAGTAGACATATGAATCATAACCTTAAACCACAAATTACGTCACAATTATCACAAATCGAAACCCTCTCGCCCTCTGAAATAGAAACGGCTTTCTAGCAATCGATGATAAATACGCTCTCTACTGTAGTAGACATATGACCTTGAACCATATTCTATCGATTGCAATTACATTACCATTGTCAGAAATCACAACCCTCTCATCCTCTGAATTAGAAGCTGTCATCACCCCCTACTTATAACTGACGTATAAATGGTAAAAATAGAATTCGAGACACAGAAAAGTTACGATTATGCGTCGTCAAACTATATATCCACTCCAACTTGGCAGCTCTGAGATAGCATTCCATTTTCCATACATCCATAATATATCAATTTTTCGGAGTATAGAAACAGTTATATTATTGTCCAAAACATTTTTACAACAATTTTGCTTAATCCAATAGCACCTTTATTTTCATAAACATGCACGGAGACTAGCCTTTTCCGCCATATCTTTTGCACTGAGAATGACGCTAGAACATGCTATTGGTTTATCAGCTGCAATTGCGTTAGCTGGTGTTAAAATTTGAATTATGGCCATGATATGAAGAGTGTTATGACCATCACGTTTATATGACAATAATATCAGCAGTTAGCATTTTTTGTATTTTCGGGTCGTTTGAAACAATTCCGGCTGATATGGCCAGATTTGCCACAATTATAGCATTCTCTTTTGTCGTTATCTGCAGGACAAGAGCGTTTGTTTTTATGTCGATTTAATTGATTTTCAGTTTTTGATTTATGAATGTCGTTCAAAAGATCTTTAAAGAATCTTTACGGGGTTGCTATTTAAAACAGTACTTTTCACCGTAACGTCAGCTATAATCCCCTATTACGATTTCTAATAATCGTGAATCAGATAAATTAAAATTTAAAGATTTCAATAAATTTATCTTTTTCCTGGGATACTCGCTGTAGGAATCGACGGTTAGGCTGATGTATAAGCTCGCAGTAGGTAGTTTCTCGCTGAGGTTTCTCTTAGCGGGAAACAAATAGCTGGTTTCAGTTTTAAAGATGTCCCAATTTTTCTCGTCAGGGTGCCAGGTGGAGTACCAATCTCGTGCTTAACATTTCGTATTGCCTCCATTTAAGGGTTGAGCCTAATTTTTCGATTTGTAAGCACCAAAATCCAGCTCCTTTATCGTCGGTTCTCGGGTCGTACGTAGGGATGTCAACTTTGGTAGACGGTCCCGAAGCATGATCTGTTTGTTTTTGTATTCCTTTTAACACCTTTGTCAACACTTCCGTTAATTGTTCAATTTTTTTTCTTGTTGATAACCAGAACAGTCGACATAATTCAACACAATGTCTTTGTCTTTTTGTTTTACAAGAACCACGATAACACGTGCACTCACAATAATTTTTATGATAATGCTTTTTTTTTGTATTACTTTACTTTAGATTTACGAATTCCGCTCCTGATGTAAGATTTACGGTTGAATTTTCAATTAAAAAGCACAAGAGTCGGGATAACTGTCGCAAAGCAACGTATTGTAACGAATTTTCTAGTCAAAAATATTTATTTAAATAATTGTTTATTTTACACTATTTATATAACACTTAACACTAACTTAACAACTATTTATGTCAGAATAATTCTCTTATTTATATAACCACCTATCGCTTATCGTTTTGATTCGCGTACGGGTGATTTCTCACAACTACTGTGATGTGATCACTTTAAATACACCCTTCGAACTTTCTAGATAATTTCTCAAAGAAATCCTGATTGTTCCCGAATGATGAATAATAACTAGAAAGCCGTCGATAATTCACAGAAATGATTGTCTTACTTGTCGCTGGAGAAAGATTTATAGCTTGTAAGTCGATAATGATAAAAGAGCCGCGCGCTGTGACTGTGCCGTAAATATGTTAGTGATAAGAAGTACATGCACACAAATCGTTATTACACACACGCGCGGTATCACTGGACGCTACAGTATATTCGAGAATGTCATAAGGCGTGTATACATCTGAGCACGAACGGGAACGAGGCGAGGTGAATGGCTCATTTGGATTTTTTGGTAATCATACGAGGCAAGCTTCGAGGCAGCGATCCATCCATTCGTTCGTACATTTCGGTGAAAAAATTGCCGACGATGTAGTAGTGGCGAGTGCAGCATTTGTGGTGATCGCGGGTTTACGTATTATCGCAGCGAAAGAAAAGAAAAAGACGGTGGTGGGCAACTAGAGTCTATCGAAATCGGCCGATTTCGAGGGAAGATTCGTTGTTAAATAATATGTTAGAAGAAGAAGAAAGTGGTCATTTTCGAAATTTTACGAGGATGTCGCCTAATGACTTCAGATTTTTACTGGCATCGATTTGCGAAAGAATTTCAAAAAATGATACACATTTTCAAAAAGCTGTGACCGCGAAAGATTGGCCATCACATTGAGATATTTGGCAAGTGGCGATACATTTACTAGTTTACAATATGTCTTCAACGTATCAAAGCAACTTATTTCAAGAATTGTACCTGAAGTATGCAGAGCAATTTTAGACACATTAAAACATCATGTTAACGTAATCAAAACTTTATTTATTTATACGTTTACAATAATGTGGTACCAAAAGAAGTCACATATTCTCGCAGGCTATCGGGCTCTCCGGGATTTCCCTGCTGGTCTTGGAGTGATGAAAGCGGTGAAGCACATGGGGACTGAAAATGATGTTTCAGAGTACCGAGATGGCAGCGAGGGCGCCGCAGAAGCGTGAGAAAGGCGAATGGAGAATTGTTTGGTGGTACTTGTGATAGAAGCCACTGATTCGGTCGCGATGGATTTGGGTATAGCTCTTCCATTTCCGCTTGAGAACTTAGGTTGTTTATTTGGTTCTGCAGCACCGAACGCGTTCTAGGGTGAAGTGTTCGTAGTCTATCTGCCATGTACTCCCCAAACTTGGAGCATTGGTCCTTCTGTGCTTGTTTTGCGGTTGTTAATATACTGAACGCCTCCTGTATTCTAGGATCTTCCATACGTCTCCTTTTTGGAATCATTTTCCAGGGCGATTGAAACAGTTTCTTAGGAGTATGCACTAGGTTTGTCCCAGGAATGTCCTGCGGGCCATCACCGTTTTTCTTCGACTTGGACGACATCTTCTCTCTGCTCATTTGCATCTTGAGCAATTTCATGGGCATCATGTTCTTCTTCATCACTCATCATCACATGATTCATGATTCTGGAATTTTAAACGTGAAACATTAAATTATATAAGGTACCTTCGAAAATAGCAACAAAATTTGAAGAGAAATTTATTGTGAAGGCATCAAGTGATTTAAGTACATTTGCTAAGTATGTAAGAATAAATGTTACATCAAATTGTGCAATATTTGAATGCATTGAAAGGAAAGATATGGTGAATTTGATGTATGTATGTTAATGCTAACAAAATTCACTACCAATTATGTGGAAGGATTATGTAAGTGTTTAGTGAAGAAAGAAGTGAATGAAGATGGTGCTAAGACGGGGAATTCAAATTCAAAATCTGCTTACTTAGAATAATTTTACTTTCTGTAATGTATGATTTTACTGAACACAAAATGTTTGTATTTGTTAATGAGTATTGTAGTATCTGATATTTACTAATAAATGTTTATGTTGTTATTTATTTTCCAAAAATAAGAGCTGATGTCAGTAGACGGTTGCTAGAATGCTACATTATTAGTTGACAATGAGGAGCTTATATGCATACATTTATACTTAAAACGTACATATAATAATAATAATTATTATTAGATGAATAAAACTACAATTGTATTCATAGATACATTTATTTGTTTGTTATTTTCATTTGTTTTCTTACTCGTATCCAGTCACTAAGTATAACTAATTCTGGCTTATATGCATTCATATTCACAGGTGTTTTTTCATCTGGTGTTATAGATATTTTTTCGTAACAGTATAAAATCTATGTTATTATTAGTATCATTATTTTCATCATCATCAGCGTCATTAAAATTTGCCTGAGATGATTGTTTTCTTTTTTCCCATGTCCAGTTACAATTTTTAAGAATTTTTAGTTGTTGTTGATCTTCAGGTTTATAAGAATGATAATAATTGCTATGAAAGATTAGAATTTTTACAGAAGCAAAATATTTGTTTACAATCTAAACAAAAAAAAACTCATTGTTTAATGATAGACATAGAACTAGCAGTTTTTGTTGTGGTTGCGGATGCTGATTCCGTTGTTTTATGTATCTACATAAAAGCCAAAATAAAAAGTCATTATAAAGGTTTCATGCTTATTATCTTTGATAAAATAACTTACCTAAGTACTATCTATAGCTTGCATGTATTATCGGTAGTAAAGAACGATCTACAGTTTCTGCGTATGTTATTGAAGAACGCATTAATTTAAAAGAAGACACGACAATTAGAGGAAGGTCGCCTAATTTTGGATAGTTTTTTCATTTAACTTTTTATATGTGAAAAAAAACTTATTTTATTAATTCTTCTGTGCCTAAAATATGTTATTACCACAATAAAATCAGAATACGCTGACAAAAATCTTTATTTTAACTGTAAAGAAAATAAAAAATAGACAAAAGTAAAATAGATCCCCTTTTTAAATTTAAAAAAAGGGTTCCCAAAATTGGATACCCTATCCAAAATTGGGAACTTATTTTTCAACGCAAAAATCACACACATAAGCTTTTGTTTTCTCACTACCAGCACAGTCTTCGTGTGCCCTTGTGAGGAGTCGGAGGAGTCACTTTCTTCTTCAACCCTTTGCCTCTTCTTTATCTGATTTTTACCAATCGTCTTCTTTTTTAGTATTAGCCAAGGATTTTAATTTTGGCGACTTCCCTTTATTTTTAAGGGATTCTTTTCGTTGTCGTTCTTTAATATTAGCTTCCAATTCATCTTTATAGGGCGTACTTGTTATTACCGCTGCCGAACTAGCTTTACGTCCCCTGTTTGAAATAGGTACCGAACTGCAGGATGGCAAAGGCGAAAAATCTTGAACTTTTACAAGAGTTGACAACCGTTTTGTTCCAACACCGCCGTTTGTTGTTTCGGGAGAGTACTTTCAATAGATAGTTGACTTGAGGTATTGGTGTTGTCTAATTCGGATAAGTAAGTGTTATGGGCATTTCTCTGTAATGTTAGTTTCGCAAAATAATAACACTGATATTATATAGGAAGATATAATTATTTCACTTTTCATACAGCCAGCTAGAGCGAATGAATCAGAATGCCGTCATTATTATTTTTCTATTCTACATTTCTCTCTTAGTCAGTATATGTATAGTATATAGTATCATGTATATGTAATATTTAAGGTATAAATGTATATAAAACAAAAATGTGTAAGTAACCAATAGTTGATTAGGCATGTTACGTTTACTAATAACTTATAGTTCTATCGCTACTCTGTCGCCGGGTCGCCGGTGTTTATATATACATATCCATAAGATTGAACTGTGTGTCAACTGTGGGTTGACAGGTTCGGGCTAACAGATTCGGCCATCCGCCAAAAACGATTGTCCTCAATCGGATCTAAAACATACAAATGATTGAAACACTAAATGAATTATTTTCTGAAATGGTAATAATCATTTATTATATATGATATATATTTTTTTTTTAATCTCGGTGTTTCAAATACCCACCGCTTAACATACTTTAATAAAAGTTTATCATACAGTGTATTCCCAGCGTTTTTGCTTTCCCACTGTTTTACACTGATAAGTTTAATATTTTGTGCATTCTCGGTGTTTGAAATGCCCACCGCTTAGCACTCAATTTGCCTTTTTCTTGTTTGTTTAACGTCCCAGTGTTTAACATGAAACATTACATGCCTTCCCACTGTTTCTTACACGTTGTTTACTTACATATCTCTTAAAGTGATCCATTGTTTCATGTGGTCTACTGCCACCACAGTTCGCTGTCTGCGTTTTCCTCTTAAATCTTCCACCTCATAACGGTCAATAGGAAGCGCAGCTAATACTCTAAATGGCCCTCGATACTTCGGATTTAACTTCCGACTTTCACCAGTCGATGCTGAACTGGTGATTCGAATGAGCACTAGAGTACCAACGGGGAACTTAGGAGCTTTAGACCTTTTCAAATCAAACCGCTTCTTTTGTTTTTGTTGATCATTGTCTATTTGGGATTTTACTTTTTCTCGGACCTTAGTTAAATCCAATCGGTTTACTTCATCTTGCAGTTCGCTTAAAACGACACTCTCTGGTAGCGATCGAGGTTTGGAACCAAAAAGCAATTCAGATGGAGTCATTTTAATAGATTGGTTAACCGTTAAATTTAGACCTCTCTGTACCGTTTTTACATGTTTATCCCAATTTTCATCTTCCATACCGCCATTTAATGCTGCAAGGGAACTTAAAATGGTACGATTGTACCTTTCACATTGGCCGTTGGCACGTGGGGTGGCAACCGCGTTTAAAACGTGTTTGATTCCATGCGTTTGACAAAAGTTTTTAAAACTGCGGGATCTAAAGGATGTTCCTCGATCCGAAATTATGCGCGCCGGTACCCCAAAAATATCTATGACGTTCATTAAAGATTTTAGGACATTTTTAACTTTCGTATTTTTAACGGCTTCAATTATACAGAACTAGTACTTGGGAAATTTGCAAGGTACTCGGATAGTTCAACAAAAGTTATACATCTGGCTGCTTTAATATTTACTTTAATTTGGGGATCTTTAATGCCTTCTATTATGCAATCTACTGTTTGCTCTTGAGTCAAATTTAGATTTAATTTATTTAATTTTGCCAATTTATGGAAACAATACTCATTTAAATCTTGTCCAGGCAGAACGTGATAGTTTGCAGCTTCACTAAATAGTTTTCCAAAAGTGGTTTTACTCGAAAAAGTTTCTTTTAACATTACCTCCCACTGAGACCAAGTAAACTTAGTTGATTTTAACCCATCATACCAAATTTTTGCCCTGCCCCTTAATTTTCCCAACGCAATGTAAATTTTGGTAATTTCATCCCAATGATACATTACTGCATAGTCATTCACCTTCTGCAACCATTCATCAAATTTTTGATTTGTTGGGTCAAATTCGGGTATCAAACGATCGTCTTTAAACAGAGCCCAATTTGTATATCTGGGTCCCTCTAGCCAACCGCTATTATTACTAGAATTATACTGAGTACTTACAAGTTGGCTCCTTAATGCGTCAATTTCGGCTTGTGCCTGATTTAACCTACTTTGTATTTCCGTAACAGTAGTTGGGGTACCAGCCTCACTTTCTTCTACCAGATTTATTTCATTTGCTGTTGAGGGGGTTGTAGTTTTCCTCGGTATATGTGCCAAAGGTTCTTCAATCTCTTCATCACCTGGTCTCTTCCGCAAAGCTCGTCGTAATCGTTTACTCATGTTTTTTTTTGCCACCAAACCACTAGTAACAAATGTTTAATCGGGTGGTTATTATCCCACTCCTGATTTGTTAGTTTCGCAAAATAATGACACTGATATTATATAGGAAGATATAATTATTTCACTTTTCATACAGCCAGCGAGAGCGAATGAATCAGAATGCCGTCATTATTATTTTTCTATTCTACATTTCTCTCTTAGTCAGTATATGTATAGTATATAGTATCATGTATATGTAATATTTAAGGTATATATGTATATAAAACAAAAATGCGTAAGTAACCAATAGTTGATTAGGCATGTTACGTTTACTAATAACTTATAGTTCTATCGCTACTCTGTCGCCGGGTCGCCGGTGTTTATATAATAATAATAATAATTTATTTCCTTGCATGGCTTTTGCAGATTGCTTTCATTACATTGTATTTACTTTACAAAATTTTGCATCATGTCCCTTAAAACTATGATTCCTGCTTACAATTTTCTTTTTACGTTTTAACAAAACTGTTACTTGGGTTTTGAAATTATGAATAGTTTGTTTTATAAAAAAATTTAATTATCATGAAATATTAAAAAAAAAACGTGCTCGGGCGCCACTTTGTCAAACAAAGAAAAGAATAAATGAAACGACAACTTTATTGGGCACCGGGTAGTGCATCGGTGGTTCCTGCAGAATCCTGAAGCTTTAGAGAGCTCGAAGCTCTCTTAAAAAAAAACAAATAAAACTTGAAGAGTATATTGAAATACATTACACACAAAAAACAACAAAACTTACAATTACACATGTAGCCCACCAAAAAGAAAAGTTCCCTGCTCCAATGTAGGGACTGGAAGCTGGTTTCAGGGTATAATCGGGGATTTATCGTGCTGTGTTGTGAGGCAAGAGGATATCAATGAAACAGCTTCATGAACCAACCTTTTAATCTTCAGAGGGCCGCCTGCAGGAATTTATCGGCCTCTAACTGGTTATTGAGACTAGTTGGAAACTAGAGCTTCGTCTATTTGCCTTTGTAAAATAGTTTCAGGATGTCTTCACCCCTACCCTTTAATCCCAGCCCCCTAATCCAACCGGAACCTATTCTAAGAAAATTTCAATGGGCTGACAAATAAGGGCACAAATAAAAGTGCTGATAAATTTCCTAAAACTAAAAAATATTAATCAAATGTTAAAAAGTTGTTCGCATTGAAGATGCTTAAAAAAAAAAAACGGATAAAAAGGGAGGAGTAGGGGTGTCTGTCGTTAAACCAACATGCACTCAAGATACACCCCAGATACCATAAAAAATTTTGACTATTAAAAATATATAGATTAAAAGGTGAGAAAAATTAATTAAATGAAAAAATTTAAAAATTGGCCACAAAGGCCCAAAGGATTACAAATATAGGTATAGTTAGATATTTAAAAAAGAGACCACGTGGTAATAAGGAAAATTTCGTAAAAATTAATGAAAGTTACATCAAAAATAAATATTGAGTGAATAGCAAAAAAGATTTTAAAAGAAATAATTAATTTGAATGAATTTTACATGAACTATTAAAATGCTAAGGTAAGTGGATCACAAAAAAACTCTCACGCAAAACCAAGCACAGAACACCAACAGAAAAACACACATACACGTCACGTCAGTGTCAAGGATCGAGGAAGAAGACCTCGAGCACCGACCGGAAAATTTCATCGATCGCCTAGTCCTGCGCGAATGTTGTTAGCTTTGATGATAAGACGGAAGGTCGATCAACATTAAGAAATAATCAACAAAACTGAACCAAGACAAACACAAACTGAATCGAAATAAATAAAACTTCAGTAACGGGATTTTTCATAGAAAAAAAAACGTTACAACGTATGACTAAGTACATCTCTTTCTGCTTTCTTTCATACTATCCCCTCACTTACTCATTTGTCCCTGCCCTGACTCTCTCTACTACTCTTATATACTCGCACGTTTTCTCACAGATTTCTCCTCTTAATTTTTTGGTTATTAAATCTAACATATCATCCTCACGTCTGTCTCCTCTCCATTCGTTCATGAACATGCTTATTTCATCCTTTTGTGCCCTTATTGCTTCTTTGCAACAGAATAAGTGAACCAATGACTCCTCTCTAGCACCACACAGCCTACAGCTCCACTCAATATATCCTTTTTTAAACGCCCTTCCAATGTTTCCACACCTCAATCTGGCCCATATCTCTTTGTTATCTTTTTGTTTGCACACTGGTTATTAAATCTAACATATCATCCTCACGTCTGTCTCCTCTCCATTCGTTCATGAACATGCTTATTTCATCCTTTTGTGCCCTTATTGCTTCTTTGCAACAGAATAAGTGAGCCAATGACTCCTCTCTAGCACCACACAGCCTACAGCTCCACTCAATATATCCTTTTTTAAACGCCCTTCCAATGTTTCCACACCTCAATCTGGCCCATATCTCTTTGTTATCTTTTTGTTTGCACACTGCATTCAAATACCCTGCCCCATTTGTCTCCGGGATTAAAACTCTATACAGGTTGTTGTACGTCGAAATCTCTATCGCTCTCCATTCTTTCTCTAGCTCTTTTCTCCACCATCTACTCATTCCTTCCCCAATTATACTCATAATTTCTTCCCTTCCCCTTCCTTCCCAAATCATTCGGCATATTTCTGTCGCCC
The DNA here is from genome assembly GCA_029378335.1 of Agrilus mali. NCBI lineage: Eukaryota > Metazoa > Arthropoda > Insecta > Coleoptera > Buprestidae > Agrilus > Agrilus mali. The sequence continues at coordinate 11,925,577 of CM055662.1, forward strand.
CTAAATCTTGTAATACTTCCCATACATTTTGACCCCACTTTGACGGTTTGTTGTTTATAATTGATCTCATTTCCTCTTTTAAACATATTTTCGGCCACCTGTCATTATCCATCCCTAACACATCCTTAAAATATTTACACGCCCTTTCTCTTGCTATATACTCTATGCTAACTACCCCTAACTCGTTTCTCCATATGTAACTTGGCGTGTTTCTGGCCACCCCCAGCGCCATCTTGCAATATCTTGCCTGGACTTTGCTCAAACTTCCCAATTTACACCATCCCCATACCTCAACTCCGTACATAGCTATCGCTCTAACAATAGAGTTCATCAGAAACATACGATCTTCCCCCTTGTCCCTGCCTGCTCTTTTCATTACCCCCCATGTAGAGTTGGCAGCTTTCTGCGCTCTTCCTGCCATCTTATCTATATGTTTGCCTAAGCTGTTGGTTGTTGAGAACCAGAACCCTAGATATTTAAATTCATTTACCGTTTCAATTTTATCCCCCTTGAATGTCCAATTTTCACATGCTTTCTTTTTCCCCCCATTCCTAAAAACCATTATCTTTGTCTTTCCCGTGTTCACCTCTAGCTTGTTTTCGTCAACGAATCCCTCTAGTGTTTTAAGCATTTTATCTAAATCTCCTGCGCTCTCTGCTATTATTGCTATATCGTCTGCGTATTTTAGTGTACTTATTTTACTTTTCCCTATTACAGACCCCCCCTCTCCTTTCCGTTCCCATTTGTCGTCTATGTCGTCTATAAAAATATCGAACAATATGGAGCTTAAAGCGCATCCCTGTCTTACGCCAACGTTAGTGTTAAACTCTATAGTGGTTTTACCATTAACCTGAATATTCGCGGTTGAAAGCGTGTAAATTTCCCTGATCATCGCATGCATTCTTCCTCTTATTCCCACTTTCCAGAGTTTTTCTAGCAAAATGTACCTATCTATCGAGTCGAACGCCGCCCTGAAATCTATAAACGCTACGTACAACTTGCCTCTCTTTATTTTTAACCTATTGTTTATTAAAGAATTCAGTACGAACACATGATCCCTCGTCCCTCTCTTTCTTCTAAATCCAACCTGACTTTCTTTTAATATGTTCCCCTCTTCCGCCCACGTATTGATCCTATCTGCTAGAATGTTCGTCAGCACTTTGTATCCCGTGTCTAGTAAAGATACCTCCCTGTAATTTTCTGGTTCATTCATGCAACCATTCTTGAAAATAGGAACTATTCTTGCTTTTCTCCACCCATCTGGTAACTTTCTTTCTCTCCACACCTTGTTTAACGTCTCACACAGCATGTCCCTGGCCTCCTAATTCATAACTTTCATGCACTCTATAGGGATCCCATCCTCTCCTGAAGCTTTTCCGTTCGACATCCTTCCTAACGCGCTGGATACTTTCCAGCCTGTTATATCATCATCTAACCTGTCATCTTCTGTACTTAAATTCAGCCCTAATTCACTCTCCCAAGGCTTATGCTCAGTATTTGTACCATGGTCCGCTCTCCGCTGTTCCCGATTTAGTAATCCCCTAAAATAGTCGACCCATTCCTGATTATCAATGTCCCCTGTCACTGAATGTTTCTTAGATGGCCTGAACTTATTGATTGCCTTCCACCATTCTGTCACCCCTCTAGCCTTATCTAGTGCCTCCCATTTTTCCTGTATTCCCCTTCGTTTTTAAGCCTTTTCCTACATTCATTTAGATCTGCTTTCTTTTGAGGACAACTACGATCCCCTAAATAGCGCTTCAATAGGTTCTACATTTCTTTCCGAATATCCCTACATTTTTCCGTGAACATTATATTATTGTTAACGTTCGTTTTTGTCCCTTTGTCACCTAACTTTTTAATCATACCTGCTTCTTTTGCAGCCTCCCATATCAGTTTCTTGAAATACCCCCATTCAATCTCCCCCTCAAACGCTTCCTTATCTATCCTCATCTTGTTCCCAATTATTTGTCTGAACCTCGTTTCTTTACCGCTATCCCACAGGATCCTTTCCCTCTTACTCCCTATCATTCCTTCATTCATCTCCCTTCCCGTCTTGTGTTCATTCACCCCCAATTTAATTGAAAACTTTACCGGTAAATGATCCGATTCAATCCTTGGAATCCGCACTAGTCGCCATCTTTTCTTGTCTCTCGCCGGTGTTTATATATTGTTGGATACCTGGGGCTCCAACAATAATTAGATGTCCTTGTTGTTTCTTCTGACACCAGGGCAGTTTTTACTGAGACTCCGGACTCGTAGTGAAAGGTGTGATGTAATTAAGTTGATAATTACCTTGATGCACTTGTTGCAATCATTTGGTGCACACTTTCACTTAATAGGTTGACTATTATTGTAAGGTGTTGGTGAGCTTTAAATATTCCACTAGTAATGAGCGTCTCACTTCGTGATGAACACTTAATTATCACTTTCACACAATAATAGTCTGAGAATGTCAGTTCACTGACTAATGATTAGTATCACCTCGAAAATGAACTAATTGTACTTTCGCCAACTAACGAATAATTAATAACAATCAATTAAATCGCCTTGAAAACAAAAGTCTTTATTGAGTACTAATTTACACGTCACGTTAAGCTAGGTCAAGAGGTGAAATTAGACTAACTTACTTGGGCTAGAACATCCCCTTTTATACAAGTTCTTATCTAAATAGTAGAGGGGGTAGTAATTAATGTCAAAGGGTTGATTTATTATATGATATTTCTAAATCTAGGGCATGCAACAATATACATATCCATAAGATTGAACTGTGTGTCAACTGTGGGTTGACAGGTTCGGGCTAACAGTAAGCTCGTACAAATCCCATACAAATGCTGTCGTGGCAATTATTTTTAACATTTGCCAAAAAACCGTATTCTATTTCGAAGAAAATAAACTATTATTTTAGTTAGATAAAGAGGCCCACTGAATTTATTTATATTTTCCGAGTTATTGGCGATTTTCCAAGAAATCGAGACATGGGGACTGTCTGAGACATAAGGGGACTGTTTTGAACGTGACAGGGTACTGTAATTATATTTTCTGTTGATGTTATTTGAGAGAATAATAGAGTTTTCAAGACTGAATAAGTTTATTAAAATATATTGCTTTTTGTTCAACGTTACAAACGATTCTAAGGCTCTAAAAGAATTCACAATACATTTAACAATCAGTTACAATACCTCTGTGCAGGCTCAATCCTGCGAATATGAACATAAACAATATAAACTAGTTCTGATATTCCGATAAATAACTAAGAAGTCTTTGTTTTTCTCACACGTGCATTTAAGCCGTCTGTTAGGCGTCGTTGCGAGGTCAACCGTTTGATATCAAATATCTACTATGACTCAATAAACGTAACATAACATCTCCGCCCCTCGAAGACCGAAGCAACGGGACCGAGAAGACCAAATCTTGAAGTTTGAAGGTCCAAATGTTGAAATATTCCAAAAATGCATGGTTTGAACGTCCCTTGTTCAGCGTGTAGGATCCGAGTACCATTGGGTTTCATTATGGAAAACAAAAATACAGGCGTCTATAAGTATTGCTCCAGAGAGGTTTTATTGGTATTAAGCGAAGGGAATGTGCCAATTTGGAGATCGGATTATATGCAAATTTTGATTTGATAAATATTATCAAACAATAATGATAATGTCTGTTTCTATTACTCATGCTGCGTTCTTCAAATTAATGTGTATTTGTTATTTCTTCTTTTTATTTTTGCAGAAGGTAAAATGGACCACCCTTAAGGGCAAAACGGACTATCACTAATCAGAGCATCTTTCGCACACAAATATGACTTCATCATCGTTGTCGTCTACTCCAGCGCAACCGCAATGTGCCCATGATTGGCAATCTTGACATTGCACCCACCCATCTGTTGATTCCGAATACATGTGGCCACAGTAAAGGCATTCCGCATCATCATCTTCGGAGGAACTGTCACTTCTGTTCTTTTTAGTTGCCTTTATATCACTTTTTTTACTAGCTTTGCCTTTCGATGATATTTGTATGGTGTCGTTCTTATATTTTGTCATTTTCTTCTTCGATCCCTTTACTAAAGACTTCTTTCCTTTGGTTGCTGCTTTTCTTTTCTTCGGTGTTTCGTCATCTCTAAATAGTCCTTTTTTCACCTGATCAGCTTTTTTATTTTGAGAAGTTTCTAATTCTAGACGGTACGGTGATGAAGTGATAATTGCTGTTTTACCACGTCTGATGTTGGCCCTTTTAGTCTTTGTTGTTTTTGGAATTGGCGTTATATCTTTAGGTCCGACCAGAAACGCAGTTTTTTTAACAACATTTTTTGTGGCCATTGATGTAGAAGGTTGGGGCTCATCTACAATGTCTTCTGCATATAATATTGCACTTGCCGTGAGTGACGTAGAAGATAGGTTTTCATGATGGCTATCATCCAACATGGAGGGCGATGATACTGTTATGTCAGGGTCTTTAGCAGTCAGTCTTGTTGCATTGGTATCTTCCAATGGTAGGGTTTCATTAATGTTTGTGGCCAATACATTGTCTGCTCTTGAAGTTGATGGCTGAGGTCTTTGGATACTTGAATTATTATCTTCTTGGCGGGTATCAGAAGTAGACGCTACTGAACTATCACACGCAACTGCAATGTCGGTGGCTGCTGCTGCTAAAAAGTCAGCTTCAGTGAAAATGTCACGATTCAGAGGCCAAATTCCTATAGCGCGAAAAGCATTAAATGCTGTTGACATCGTAGCAGCCTTTTGAAATGCTTTATCAACCAATTCTGGAATCTGAAACTGTGTTATGATCCGACCACAGTTGGACTTCAACCAGTTTTGTGACGCTTCTGTATAATATGTTGACAAAGGTTTCATAAAACCCACATCTAACGGCTGCAGTCGGTGAGTGCAATGTGGAGGAGTTGCTAAAATGTGAACACCATGTTCTCGCCCCAAATCAATGATATCCAAGTTCTTGGTATGGCTGGCATGACCGTCTAGAATCAAAAGCACTGGCTTTTCCTTTGAAGCTCTACTGAAAACTATGAATTTTCCGAACCAAGAGGTGAATATTTCTTTCTGAATCCATCCCGATTCATGGCACTCGGCCCAAGAACCACGGGGTGCATTAATCATCAATTCGGGCTTCATTCTCTTCCTCGGGAAGATGAATAACGGGGGCATGTAAGAACCATCTGCCCCTAAACAAAACACGACGGTCACTAACTGGCCACGTTCAGCAGAAGTTAATAACCCAACTTGTTTTTTTCCTTTGGCTCCGATTATTTTGGGCATAGTCTTCGGAACGGTCGTCATGCCTGTTTCATCTACGTTGAAAATTCGGTCAGGAGTCAGTTGGTGAGTTTCTATAGCCTGTTCCAGCAAATCAAAGAATTTATCTACACAAACTTTGTTGAAACCGGATGCTCGGGCTGCGGAGGTTGCTTCGGGCTTACGAAGGCTGAGATCTGGGTTACGCTTGAGAAAATTTTCAAGCCATATTCTGCCTGCCATTTTCTTGCTTGTGTCAAAGTTATGACCAATGTCATTCTTTTCCGCCAAATCATATGCTAATATCCGCATATCTTTGGTTGTTAGTCCAAAAAATCTGTTTTCCATATCTTTGGCATAAGAAGCTAATTCAAATTCTTGCTCTTTACTAAATACTTGTTTAAACCTGCCCAACTTCTTCTCTGTAGCTCTATCCATATCTTGGGTAGTCATATATTTCTCCAACCTACGTTTTAATGTTGTTTTTGGCACATTAAACTCAGTAGAAGCCTTGTTAAGCCCCATTTCTTTGGATATGACTTTCTCAATAGCTTTTTTCATGTTAGTCTCGTTCCATGAATTCCGATTATCATCATTCAGGGGTAGAGGGTTTTTAAACCGCGAATAACTTTTTTACCATTGAACTACAAACAAAATAAATTTCACTACAATCAATTAGACGAGATTGGACCTTCTAAAGTGATTTTTAAAACTTGAAAAAAACTTTTCTTATTGTGAAGCTATAGGGTGAAATGTAAAACTTGAAAAATCTTGTTTTTTGAGCAACTACAAACGAAAAAATTTTCACTACAATCATTTTCTATGTTAGCTTGATACTACGGAACGATCCCTGAGTGGGTGGCATAATTCAGGGGTAGAGGGTTTTTTTAACCGCGAATAACTTTTTTACCATTGAACTACAAACAAAATAAATTTCACTACAATCAATTAGACGAGATTGGACCTTCTAAAGTGATTTTTAAAACTTGAAAAAAAACTTTTCTTACTGTGAAGCTATAGGGTGAAATGTAAAACTTGAAAAATGTTGTTTTTTGAGCAACTACAAACGAAAAACTTTTCACTACAACCATTTTCTATGTTAACTTGATACTACGGAACGATCCCTGAGTGGGTGGCATCATTCAGGGGTAGAGGGTTTTTAAACCGCGAATAACTTTTTTACCATTGAACTACAAACAAAATCAATTTCACTACAATCAATTAGACGAGATTGGACCTTCTAAAGTGATTTTTAAAACTTGAAAAAAAACTTTTCTTACTGTGAAGCTATAGGGTGAAATGTAAAACTTGAAAAATTTTGTTTTTTGAGCAACTACAAACGAAAAAATTTTCACTACAATCATTTTCTACGTTAACTTGATACTACGGAACGATCCCTTAGTGGGTGGCATCATTCAGGGGTAGAGGGTTTTTTTAACCGCGAATAACTTTTTTACCATTGGACTACAAACAAAATAAATTTTACTACAATCAATTGGACGAGATTGGACCTTCTAAAGTGATTTTTAAAACTTGAAAAAAAACTTTTCTTACTGTGAAGCTATAGGGTGAAATGTAAAACTTGAAAAATCTTGTTTTGTGAGCAACTACAAACGAAAAAATTTTCACTACAATCATTTTCTACGTTAACTTGATACTACGGAACGATCCCTTAGTGGGTGGCATCATTCAGGGGTAGAGGGTTTTTTTAACCGCGAATAACTTTTTTACCATTGAACTACAAACAAAATAAATTTTACTACAATCAATTGGACGAGATTGGACCTTCTAAAGTGATTTTTAAAACTTGAAAAAAAAAAACTTTTCTTACTGTGAAGCTATAGGGTGAAATGTAAAACTTGAAAAATCTTGTTTTTTGAGCAACTACAAACGAAAAAATTTTCACTACAATCATTTTCTGTTTTAACTTGATACTACGGAACGATCCCTGAGTGGGTGGCATCATTCAGGTGTAGAGGGTTTTTTTAACCGCGAATAACTTTTTTACCATTGAACTACAAACAAAATAAATTTCACTACAATCAATTAGACGAGATTGAACCTTCGAAAGTGATTTTTAAATTTTTTTTCCTTCATTCCGGGTGCCAGGTTCACGGACCCGGATTGTTGTACTTTAAAAAAAGTCATTTTACATTAATCAATTGTTAATTATTTTTATAGAATATTTTCTCATCAATAGCAAACTAAATTTATTTATAAAAAATGAACAGAAATAACAACTTTCTCTAAACGTTTATAGAAGGTAATCTCCAGTATTGTTACATGAATTCCGAGTGCCACTCGTCCCTGCTATAGATCATCATCCAATCTTTGAGGCGACTTGTTTGGTGTAGGTGTCAATTCAGGTTCAGCAGATTCAAGATCTTCCGGTTCGGACTCTGTAAACACTTCTTCTACTGTCAATCTAGGTTTTAGAGCAAAGTTGATACTGCCAATCTTATAATGCTCACAAGAGCCGCTGTTGCAAAAGCAGCTGAGACTTTTCATTGTTAGTGTTTTACATTTACTTGAAAAGCCGAGGATGGATCTGGAATAAACACCTGCGACCTGATGCACATTTAAAGTGCCCTTAAAACCCTTCTGATCGGCCGATTGCTCTTCAATTTTATCTACCATTGCCTAAATGTCTTTAACGTCGATTGCGATACATGTGATGCCAAGACATCGCTCTTGGATTACTTTAACAAACTGATCAATATTGTTGATGTCGCCTCCAGAATTAACAACAAAATCAGCTGTTCTTTTGCACGTTGCTCCGATACCATCCGGTGCATCTTTTCCATGGCCACTTTCGGTGTAGTTCCATGTAAAGTTTTCAATATCTGGAAAGTCTTCAGAGAGTTTGGTTGCCATTATAAAAAACATACTTTTATTACGATACTGCGTTACAAGGCCATCGCTCAGAAAATGCACTCGTTTGATGCCACGTGGAAGAGTCGCAGATGTGTCCAAATTGCAGCAGGTGAATGGGTTATGTTCTCGGAGACTGTGCAAAAAGAAATAATGGAATTTCGTAGATAAACTACTACGGTATACAGACTCAGTTGTGTTCGAGATCCACCGAAATGAAAGGCCTGTATTTCTTCTGCGTACTTAGTGCAATAATTTTCGCTGAAATCGTTCATGCCTTCATATTGGTGAACAATATTTCGCTGGTGATCAAATAATTTCTGTAAATCTTTCTGCAAATGTGTTATGAGCTGTTTTGGATGTACCTCAAATGTTTTTTTTCAAACATTTAGTCACCAGTCGGAACTTTTTAGTCTTAAAATCTTGGATTTGTTGCCTTTCGGAAACCCACATTTTATATTTTATGTAATTTCTATTATCAAATTCTTTATATTTCGGGTTTTTGTTCTGGCAAGTATGACATGACCTCGCCAAACAATCCACATTATACCGATCGCAACATAATTCTTCCAGCAACTTCTGGTGATTGTTGTAAGTCAATATGTTAGCAGTATGAAGTGCGTTGAGCTTCATGTCTATGTTGCTGTGAACTATGCAAAGACATGTATCGCGGGTTCGAGCGTTTGGTTTCACGACCCAAAATGGACGTAGTCGACAAAATGTTTGGTAGCTCATTTTTAATTTCCAAGTTATAAACTTTTTGTAAAAATTCAAAACTGTGTCAAGAAGATATCTCTTCTGTTTCTTCACAGTTTTTCTAGTAATAAATTGTTTTTTACCGGTTGCCATACGACTATGAATATCATCTTTGAAGAAATTCTGAACAGTTCTTTTATGACTATCAGGTATTTTACATCGTTCAGCTACAGGTACTTCTAAGCCAATTAGATTAGATTTTTTTCCGGGTCTAGACAACGACTTCATTTCTTTCGGTATCCAGTGCTTGTACTTTTGAAGAACACTACCAGTAACAACATTTTTAAAGATTTGTTTGTCTTTGATACGTTTCAATGTGGAATAATTTTCTTTTAACTGCTTACTAATGACATCGCCAAACAACTGCTGGGCTACGAGCTGGAGATATTTGAACTGGAACTGGACTGGCGGGTCTTGAAGGCTGAATATCTGCTTCTAGGTCCGATAACGGCGTATTTTCTCGTACAAAAGTGTTAGTAATGTTTTTCAGTCTTAGTCTTTTGGCTCGGTATACATTACAATATTCTTTCCACTTCTTTAAGGCAGCTCTGTGCTCGCGAGGTGTCATATCCTTCAGTAACTTCCGCAAACCTTCTTCTTTTTTCTTTTGGTACTTCAACTTCTCCTTTTCTCTCATTTCTTCTCTCTTTTGAGGGTCATTTTTTCTTCTTTGGTAACGTAATCGCTCTGCTTCTCTCTTTTTCTGTAGTAATTCCTCTCGGGATAACTTTTTCTTTTTAGAAGCCATAATTGTCACTTGCGTGTCACAGCCTGTGGAAAATAATTTAACTTTATAAAGGAGAAAAATAATGCGAAGCGATCAATAATACTTTGATGATTATTACATTAATAAAACTGATTAGCGGATAAATTGATACCAACAATAAATTAAAACAATAACCAATACGCAAAATACACAGTCCCCTGTTACGTAAAACAGTCCCCTGCTGCAATTTCAGGCAGAGGAATGTTGCCAGGGGACTGTGTATTTCGGTTAGATTTCAAAATATTCACAAATATGAATAAAATAGTTTCTTAAGAATCTACCGATCAATTGAGACATAAATAATGTAACAATAAACTTAATATATAGATTATTAAAGTAATTAACATACATATTATGACTTACCAGAGGACTGTGTGTGGTAGCGGTCCAAGCACGTGATCACCTCACAAATGACACTTTGACACTAACAAAATGGCGTCTCAACGCCGCATTCGGTAAGGTGGCTAACTTCACACCAATTGCGTTTCGTTTCACTCAAAAAAAGTTATCGTCTAATTATAGTTTTTTTTTTATTATGAATTAAAATGTTTGGCAGGGGACTGTATGAAAATTCTGGGGACAAAGTTTACAGGAGTTTATTAAATAAATAAAATTCGTAATGAGACCTTGTTTTACGAAAATAATATAATTTAATTATTTTTCTTTATGATATTGACTGCCAAATGTATGTAGTTTCAATAACTTCTTCGTAAATCTCATTTCTAGGTGAAAATACAGTGATAGGGACAGCCAGGGGACTGTATTTTTAGAGCTTCTATCACGTCTAGAAAAAAACTAAAAACAGTTATGGTTCTAAAAACAAAGGGCCCGTAAAGTTTCGGAGTTAAAGTTTCATTAGTAGTGATTTTTTTAAAAATAATTTAATTACCATTTAAAAATAGGTCGGGACAGCCGATTACGAGGGTTACAGAGAATCGCCCTTATCGGGGATCAGTTGTCGAGGCGGAGTTCTCTCTCTCTGTCTTTCTATAAGGAAATCTACTTCTGAGAATATGTTCCGATTGAAAGGAACAATTCCGGCTTTACGAAATCCATTAGCTGATATCTCAGCTGTTGCACATTTCTGATAAGCAGGGCAAAATAATTTGCAGATTTGAAAGGGGCTTAGATTTCGAGTAGGGTTATTTTTTAACCAATTTTGGATTTTCCTTGAATAGTATGTCTTTAAGGGAGACATAAAAGACAAATCTAACGGTTGAATCTTATGCAATGTATGGGGGGGGGGGGGGTATGCACACGATAGAAACAAAATTTTTTTTTGCTAAATCTATAACGTCCAAATTCCGCGTATGGCTGTAATGGCCGTCGAGGATCAGCAACACGGGATCTTCCTTTGAAGGTTTCACACGGTTAATACAATGTTGCATCCATTGCGTAAAGATGTGGCTCTGTATCCACCCTGAAGGGTGACGCTCAGCAATTGACCCCGCTGGAGCCCCATCTAATAGCTCGGCCTTCATATTTTTCCGTGGAAATACGAACAACGGAGGAACGAAGCCTCCGACAGCATTCATACATGTAACTATAGTTACTAATGCTCCTCTTTCTGTAGCCGTTACGGTCCCCACTTGTTTTTTTCCTTTTAACGTTATGACTCTAGCAATCTTCGATGGCACTGTGGTAATGCCGGTTTCGTCAGCATTATACACTCTAAGGGGATTGAAATTAATCTTTTCCATAGCGGGTTCTAAAAGATCAAAAAAATGGTTGATATTTTCTTGCGTAAAACCTTTTATTCTATTCTTTGAAATTCCTTAATGTTTTCTCAAAGATAGATTGGGATGACCTTTGAAGAAATTTCTAAGCCATTTTTTACCGGCATTTAGGTCTCTTTTTGAAAAAGGATGAGAGAGGTTATTCCTTATAGCAAGCTGATACGCCAGTCTACGAATGTCTGAGGGTCCTAGACCATAATATCTTTTGTCCATTTCCAAACAGTGTTGTACCAAGTCTTTTTCGATTTCAGCCGTTAAAACTAGTTTTCGACCTATTTGTAGCGTACATTGTTCTTCTACGGGTTGGCCACGTTTGAAATATAGTTCAAACGTAGATTTTGGAACGTTGAAGCTCTTTGACGCCTTTAAATACCCCATTTGTTTATTTTTAACAGCTTCAATGGTATTTTTCATATTTTCTGAATTCCATTTTTTATGTGCGACTCCTTTCTTAGGCATTTTACTGAAAAAAAAATTAAAATGTGTAAAACAAGGTTAAAACGGTACATGTATTTGGGTTCCTAATTTTGGATATCCAATTTTAGGAACCCCTTCCTATCCAAAATTAGGCAACCTTTGTATTCTAAGTTATGCAAATAAAATAAAAAAGTCCATGAGAGTAATTCTTATTTAAAACATGTAGGCTTATTCTACTACTATTCGAATACATCCGTGCCAAATTACAGTTTTCTACGCTAAGTACTTATCTTTTTATAACCGTTTACACCTAGATAGAAGAGAGTGACAGAGATAAGTTCGAAGTGAAATAAAGCGATTAAAAAGCGAAATAGCTATTGAGTTGTTGTTATTATCTAAATAGTTATTGAATCGTTGTTGTGTACGAATTAATTTAATAAAAGTGTTGAGAGAAAAATACGTCATATTTTAAATTATGTTACGGGTAATACGATAAAATCGCGGCTCCTACTAAATATGGAAAATATTGATTTTCTTTCTGTAAAATGGCTTAAGTTTAGTCTAAATATCAATAAAATGTGGGGAGAAAGTGATATTTTTCATGGTTTATTAATAAAAACGGCAAAAAACTACTAAAAAAGGTGACTTACGTGATTTTAGTAAAAATTCGACGTTGTCTCGTGTAAGAGTTGTGTGCACATTGTAAAACTTTATGGTGAGGAAATTAACAAAGTGTTCGGAAGGTGTAAATCGGTGAATAAACACGAAAAAAGTTGGATTTTCAACATAAACAAATTTGGAGGTTAGCTACTCAGTGCACGCTTCGGTTTATTACTTGTTACTACTGGAATCAAGACCCGAGACGATCCGAATGTGGCCAAACCGCAGCGATGACCGTTGCTGATTCATGTTTGGTTTAAGTTTCGGTTTATTTCTCATATCGAGCTATTCAGTTGCATGCAGGGTTTTTGCTTAAGTTACGGTAAGAGGTGGTTGCTCTGATTAAAATGTTTGAAGTGCTATGCACCACTGTAAAGTGCTATGCACTACCAAGGGGGTTTTGCTTAGGTTGCGGTATAGAGTGGTTGCTCTGATTAAAATGTTTGAAGTGCTATGCACCACCGAAAAGTGCTATGCACCACCAAGAGGTTTTTGCTTAGGTTACGGTATGAAGTGGTTGCTCTGATTAAAATGTTCAAAGTGCTATGCACCACCGAAAAGCGCATATAGCAAACATTTAAATTATAGCGGCCTTGTATATATTAAGCAATGGAAACCGCTGCGGCTCGGCCACTTTCGGGCCGTCTTAAACATTTTAATCATAGCGATCACTTCATCCCATAACCTAACCTAAGCAAAAACCGCCTTGGTGGTGCATGCACCTCAATAGCTCAATACGAGAAATAAACCGAAATTTTACCAAACACGAATTATTCGTGGGACACCCTATACATATTCAGCAACGGTCATCGCTGCGGTTCGGCCACTTTCGGATCGTCTCGGGTCTTGATTCCAGTAACCATAGTAACAAGTAATAAACCGAAGCGTGCACTGAGTAGCTAACCTCCAAATTTGTTTATGTTGAAAATCCAAAAATCCCACTTTTTTCGTGTTTATTCACCGATTTACACCTTCCGAACACTTTGTTAACTTCCTAACCATAAAGTTTTACAATGTGCACACAACTCTTACACGAGACAACGTCGAATTTTTACTAAAATCACGTAAGTCACCTTTTTTAGTAGTTTTTTGCCGTTTTTATTAAACCATTAAAATTATCACTTTCCCCTCACATTTTATTGATATTTAGACTAAACTAAAGCCATTTCTTGCCAAAAAAACGTTCTAATTGTAATTTTCGGAGGAGCCAATTGGTGTCAGGAGTAAGGATTTATGCCAGTAACAAGAAGTCAAGCTGCAAAAATGGAGGAGCAGATGAAATTTTTGGTGGAAATGCTTAAAGAAATGAAGGAAGAAATTAAAGCAGGCAAGGATAAAATGAAGGCAGGCCAGGGAGAAATTAAGACAGACCAAGAGAAATCGATCGAAGATTTGAGAACAATAAAAATTGAGCAAGAAGATGAAGAACAGTTAAAAGAACTAAGGGTAGAAGTTCAAGAAGAGTTGAAGAAAGTAAGAGTAGAAGTTCAAGAAGGGTTAAAGGAAGTAATAGTAGAAATTTAAGAGGAGTTAAAAGAAGTAAAAGTAGGAGTTCAATAAGAGATAAAGGAAGTAAGAATGAAAGTTCAAGAAGAGTTAAAGGAAGTAAGGGCCGTGCACAGAAAGTTTCAAAAGGAATTAAACGAAATGAAGGCCAATCTGAATGTTCAAGAATACCCAAAACTAAGCAAAATCGAAGAATGTATTGTAAGAATATCGAGAATAAAACCACCAACATACGCAAGAAGGACGGATCAACGAGATTCTGTGTTGATTATATTATCGACGATTGAACGAAGTAACACATAAAGACAGCTATCCTTTGTCACGAATCGACGACACGTTAGATTGTCTGTCGAGCGAAATTAAATGGTTCTCGACGTTGGACCTAAAGAGCGGATATTGGCAAGTCGAAGTGCATTCTGAAGATAAAGAAAAGACTGCGTTTATTACTGGGAACGGTCTCTGGCAATTCAATGTAATGCCCTTCGGCCTATGCAACGCACTAGCAACTTTTGAAAGATTAATGGAAACCATTTTACAAGGACTGAATTGGGAAATCTGCTTGGTCTATTTGGATGACGTCATTGTGTTTGGCCGAACGTTTGAAGACCATCTCGCTAATCTGAGCAAAGTATTGCAGAAATTCACAGCGGCAAAGCTTAAATTAAATCCCAAAAAGTGTGCGTTGTTTAAAAGTGAAGTGAAATACCCAGGACATGTCATATCAAGTAAAGTAATTGGTACAGATCTTGACAAGACCGGGGCAGTTCATAATTGGCCGCAATCAACGAATTAGCATGAACTAAGGAGTTTCTTGGAACTATGTTCGTGCTATAGAAGATTCGTGAAGGGATTTGCGGATGTGGCTCGCCCCTTGCACAGACTTACCGAGAATGGAGTGCCTTTTGGTTGGACGAACACCTGTCAAGATGCTATCCAAGTTCTGAAAAATAAGTTGTCTAACACCCCGATTTTGACTTATCCCGAATTTGGAAAACCATTCATTGTCGATACCGATGCGAGCAATGTGGGTATTGGAGGGGTTCTTTCCCAAGTTCAAGACGGTAAAGAAAGAGTAATCGCATACTTTGGCAAGACACTGTAAAAGCCCGAGAAGAATTATTGTGTGACTCTTTGAGAACTATTGGCCGCTGTAAAAACTATAGAATACTTCCACAAACATCTATATGGGCGAGAATTCCTGCTGAGAACTGACCACTCTTCTCTTTAATGGTTGCTGCAATTCCGAAACCCTGAAGGACAGGTGGCCAGATGGTTACAGCGTTTACAAGAATACAATTTCAAAATTGAACATCAGTAGGGTGAGATAACGGGTTTACCCTCAGAGGAGGAGAGGATGACGTAACATTATGTCCAATGGATATACAATTGTGACGTAACATTATGTATTATTTTCAATGGATATACATAGGTTTATACGTTATATACTTGACGATGTCTCCAATTGATTTGTAACGAACCCTCCAATTGATTTGTAACGTTTGAAATGTAGGTCAAGGTCATAAATGTTTAAAAAGGAAGGGAAAAGGAAAAGAAGGTATTGAAATGAATAGCTAAGTAAAAGATGATTGCATCATAATAGACATAAATAGTTGACGCCTTAGAATGGAGAGGAAGACGATTAGAGTGGTGTGAACTCTTCGGTAGAGTATTCGTCTAGGTCATGACGAGCCTGTTCTCTCTCATACCATGATGTACAAATGTAGCACTGCAAGGCATGATACTGCTAGGACTCATGAAACATACCAGTCTTATGACAGAGGTATCCTTGTCTACAATTAGAACAAGTTCGATTCAACACATCCATTAAATAAATTTTACTGACACAGTACTGAAGGGGTTCCATAATGCGACATGGAAAGCAAACAAAGCCTTCTGTGTGCTGACTCAGTTAAAGACACCGTTGGCACTGGAACTTTGTAGTAGCAGTGGATTGTAAGACTTGACGAAACGGTTGGATAACGATGGCAGCATGTCCAGGCAAGGAGTAATTGAGAACTTTCACTTTTTTTTTAATTAAAAAATAGAAAGTATTTATGTCATATATAATTAATATAAACTTTTTTTTTAAAAAAAGATCGCAATAATGGTTTTAAATCACTTTTAAGTTTAAACGAAATTTTTACCGCGAAAAACAACCTTGGGATTACGACAGGTTGCCTATACTAATATGACGTAGTAGGTCATATCAATAATCAACAAAGCAATCTGTTAATACTATTTGTACATTAATTTCTGTTTTAATTTATGTTTTATTAAGTTTTTTATTTTAATTTTCAATAATTATTGTAGGGTAGGGCGGGGCTAGTTGAGCAATTTTTCACTTGATCGGTCATAGTTCCTGAACGACAAGTCCTAATTGCTGGCAATTCGTACTAATGGGAAAGTAATTTATCCCACCTGAAAGTATCCGTAGCAATTTATTACTAAAATGTAGCATTTAAGAGTTGCTGCCGTTGAAGTGCAAAAAGTCAGAGATGCTCAACGTGCCCCATGGGCGGGGTAAGTAGAGCAAGGGTATGGGGTACATTGAGCAGTTAGGAATTCTTTGTAACCAATGTTTCTAGATATGAAATAAAAATTGTTTTCAATAATCAACTGGTTATTTATTAAACTCTTAGTGCAAAAAGGGAAACAAAACATTATCTTCTTCTAGATATTAAATATAAAATAGAATTAACAAAAACTCAACATATTTGAGGTTAATTTTTGGAATAGATTCAGTCTTTCCACTTAAAATCAGACGTTTACAACCATTTAACATCAATAAAGTTTAAATTAACAATATATATCAATAGCCACTGAAACTAATCATCGTCATCGGAATTGCAATTGATGCAAATAAAGTGCAGGCCTGTAACTTGGACACATTTTTTATGTGCCCACTCTTTACAATTTTCGCATTCGATCCACTTCTCTCCTGGTATGCTGTCAGACCAAACTTCGCTACAAACCAGGCAAGTATATTCATCTTTGTCACTTTCAGTTTCACTTGACTGAAGTATTTTTTTGCTAACACTCTTCTTTCTTTTTTTATCAATGTTCTTCTTTGGCTTCTTAACTTTTTTACTAGCTTTATTTTGTTCTTCTTCCAAAGCATTTTTTTCAGGAGTATCTGTGAGAATTGCAGCTTTTCTCTTTCTTCGAATAGTTGTAAGTGTTTTTCTTGGACCGGCCTTTGGGAATGGTCGAACAATTTCCGGTGAAAAGGCCTGTGAATCCTGTGATGAACCAATTTGTTCATTTTCTTTGTTGCTTGTCTGTTCAAGTTCACTGGTGGAGGTAGACGGAACGGGATCAGGTTGAATAGGTTGAGTGGTTGCTTGTTCGGGACGGTCATTCCGTCCAGATTCAGGATCTGGGCGGTCGGTTACAAAGCTTGGCGAAAACTCATCGTCCGTGAAAATTTTATCATTGTAGGGGAAGATTCCAGCCTTCTTAAACCCGTTCATGATATTCATACTTGTCTGAGCAAATGGCAGTGAATCAGCGACTATTTTTGGGATATCATAAATGGTTATAGTCTTCCCTGGGTTGTTTCGCAGCCATGTGTCTTGTGCAGAGGCGCAATATTTTTTGAAGGGTCCGAATACTGAGACGTCCAACGGCTGCAGTTTGTGGCTACAATGCGGGGGGAAAGATAACATAACAACGCCATTATCTTTAGCTAAATTCAATGTCTCCACGTGTAAATGAGAGGAGTGATTGTCTAATACAAGCAAAATGCGGTTATCATTAGACGGTTTTACATGTTTGATAAAGTGTTGCATAAACTGCAGAAATTCAGCATCAGTAACCCATCCACTGGCGTTACCGGCTCCTACACAGTCAGGAGGACCGCTATTAATGAAGTGACTCTTATAATTTTTTCTAGGAAAAACAAACATAGGTGGCACTGTGTTTCCTGAAGCAGAGACAGCTGTAACGACAGTAACATTAGTTCCTCTTTCCCCTGAAGTCATAGCGCCAACGTTACGTTTACCCTTGGCTGCTACAATTTTATTCGGCTTCAGAACTGTGGACACCCCTGTTTCATCCACATTCCAAATTTGTGACGCAGTGAATCCATATTTGTCCATAACTTCTGCTAACTTGTCAAAAAAAACTTTAACATTCTGAGCATTAAATGATGTTGCCCTACCGAGGCTGGTTGGTTCAGGCTTACGAATAGACAACTCGGCATGACGTTTTAAAAACTTCGTTAGCCATTCTTTCCCGGCCATTTTATTGGTAGTCCAGGATGCTGGAATTTTTATTCTGAATTTAACAGCACACTCGTAGGCAAGGCGACGAACATCTTTTGGGGAGTATCCATAGAATATTGATGCCATTTGGAGCAAGTATGTTTTCAAAGAATCTTCTTGCTCGGGAGTAAATACCTGCCTTGGTTTTACATAGCCCATTGAAGGATCACCTCTTTCAGATTCCGATTTCTTCATAAATCTGGTCAAAGTCATTCGCTTGACATCGAACTCCTTGGCGGCGGCATTCACACTTTTACCTTCATTGACAGCATTAGCAGCATCATTTAACTGTTGAGTAGAGTAAGAACCTCTTGAGGTCTTCCTTTTATAAGTCCGCATGCTAAAACAAAACAAAAACATAAATCATTTCCATATTAAATCATGGGGTTAGTTGAGCAACAGTTGCCCAACAAACCCCCACTCGAATATTTGAATTAAAAGTGAGGTTATGAAAAAACGGTATGAATTGAAACAAAATCCTTATTAGATATCAAAAATACATTAAATTTATGAACCTTTAACACTTACTTGATTTGAAATGGGTAACATTTCACTCGTAGAGAAGAAATATACACAAACACGATTTTTTTACTTTTTGGTCGCAAAATAAACAAAGCACGCGCGTGCCTTACTCGATTGATAAATCGCTACTGGCGGTCGTGCGATGAGTTCCCCTCCCCCGCCCCTTCGTTTCCTTCATTTGATGTCCTAGCGTCCGTTGCATAGTTTCGGAGATATTTTGATTGCCCAACTTACCCCTATGCTCAACTAGCCCCGCCCTACCCTATTGTGCAAGGATTCAAACATGTATGAATCACAAAATAAGTGGTATTTCGTGCCGGGATGCAAAAATACTTCCATAAGTACCCCAAACAAAATATTTATAACTGTGCCACAAAATTATTCTCGAAAAGTTAAATGGTTTAAAGCAGCCAGGCGGGATGTTCCTAAAACAAAATCAAAATTTTTCTGTTGCGAAGATCATTTTAACGTAAGTAAATATAGCATTAATGATAAGTATTGTAATTTTGAGGTTAATCTGCATTAATATCACAAACCTACTTTTATTATTATTTTATATATACATACTGCAATCTATCATAAATGATATATTCTTGAAATATGTATAATCCTGTATATTATAAACTAGATGGTACACAACTTTTATTTTAGCTTGAAGATGACATGGAAAATTTTGTGCGCTATAAACTTATGGGAGGAAAAGTTTTATTAAAACAGGATGTGGTTCCACATATATTTGATTGCCAACAAGATAGAAAAAGAGCTGCATCTGCACCACAACGAACTGTTGTTTTAAAAAAGCAAAGAAAACAGTTAATAGAAGATGCTATAATGTGGAGTTTAAAAGAAACAAATATTGAACAGGAGTTTTCACCAGCTATAATAGATTTTGATAAACCCAGTACAAGTTCAGGTCAAGGCAGATTATATGTGAATGAAGATATTGTGCAAAATACAGAACAAGTTGAAAAGAAAAGTGTGGGTATACAGGTGAAACCACACTTTCATAGTAAATATGTGTCATGCCAAATTAAACCTGATATCCGTCATGCAACTACCTCACCAGGAAAGTTTATTGTAACAAAAGATGTTTCAACTTCACCTCTAAAAAATATCCGAGTTTTTAAAAAGAACATTTATACTAAATCAAGAACAAGCAGTGAAATTGAAGAAACAGAGTCGAGTGTCTCAGTTTTTACAGCAACATCTGATACTAACCTAACTGAAGCAAAGTTATTTATAGACAAAAAAGATGAACAGAAACAAGCTTTGCATGTTACAAGATGTATGATATCAAGAAAACCTAAAAGTTATATAGGTGTTCCTGATAAATGGTTTCCTCACATAATCAATTTGCTCTGCTCAAAAACTAAATTAAGCAAAGATAGTGTGCTTTTAACACTAATGAAAATAAAACTAAATGATTCATTCGCACGCTTAGGGGACTCCTTTGGAATTTCACACACTAATTGCTCGAAAATATTTAAAAAATCTTTGGTCCAAATTGAACATTTTTTGCAAACTCTAATATACTGGCCAGAAAAAAGTAAAATTAAACACTGCCTATAGCATTTTGAGCTCGATACAGTCTATAATAGATTGCTTCGAAATTCAAATTGAGAAACCGTCTGATCCCGTTAAACAGGCCCTTACATGGTCTGAATATAAAAAATGCAATACATTAAAATATTTAATTTCGTCAACTCCAGACGGATTTATAAATTTTATATCAAAAGGATATGGAGGAAGAATAACTGATTCTTTATTAGTTAAAGACAGTGGCTACCTACAAATTCTTCCACCAAACTGTGGTGTAATGGCTGACAGGGGTTTCAAGGATATTGGCAAACTCTTACACAAACGCAACTGTCACTTAATAAGACCTCCTAGTGTGTCTAGTGCTGAGAAGCCTACAAAACTAGAAGTACTCGAAACTAAGCGTATAGCTAGTTTACGAATACATATAGAGCGAGTTATTCGTAGAGTTCGAGAATTTCAATATTTGAAGCCTCACTCGGTTATAGACCATAATTTTGTGGCTTATACAGACAGCATTATTATTATTGCTTGTGCTCTTATTAATTTACAAACGTCAATTATTAAATAAAATAATTTGGAGTAAACTATTTAATGCTAACGCTGTTTTTTATTATATTTGTGATACTGATACTGTATTAAGAAAAGAGGCTGCAATTTTAATAATGAATTAGATGGAACATTACAAATAACTAACAGATAAAAAAGATGTCATAAAATAAATAATTCAACTATATGCTGTTTTTATTAATTTTGGAAAAATAAATTTCTCTCAATTTTCTAAACACTTAGAAATTATGTATTTTACAAATTCTTCATCATAATTTATAAATAAAATATTGACATTATTACTTTTTTCGAATTTCGGATCGGCAATACAAAACACTCCCTTTTTTTTCTTTGCACACAACATTTGTAACTGTATTTGAGCTTTAAAATTTTCAGTAATGTTGTCGTTTTTTATGTATTTTTTAACATTTTTGTCACTGCTTGGACATTTTATTTCAACTACATATTCTGTTGTAATTCCATCTGGCGAGGCTCCGAAAATTGGATAATCTGGTAAGAGGAACAGTCCACACTTCTGTATTTTTATATGTAGCCTCTTTTCTACTATTTCAATAACTTCTTTTTCCAAATTTCGGCCACGCTTCATATACTTATTATCTTTTATTTTATATGCCCCTATAATGGATTCCACCAAAGTTCCATCCGATGTCTGGCATTTGGACATTTCATATAGTATTAAAGCTGTAATGCGGCCAAACCTCATTTCATGCCACAATGATGATTTACTTTGCTGGCGTGTTTCTTTCTCAACTTCCATACATAAGTCCACTGACATTTCTTGTTGAGCAAACAACAAGAAATCGTGAATATTAATTCTATTGTCAGCAGTGTACTTTAATAATAAACTGCAGATGGACAAATTATCAAATTTGTTAACTTCTACGCCTTTATACTTTAATAATTGTCCCTTTAAATAATTGTTACTTTCTCCTATTTCAATAACATCTTTTAAAAACGAAGAATTATCCATTGAAACACTGCTTCTTGATGCCAAAAATTGTGGTGCAAAGTCTTCAGCTTTTAAAAATTTTTGTGAAGTTCCCACATTCGACAGGGTTGGTTTTACCCAATACGAGAAAACTTCAGTGGGAGCAGGATCTTCACTACGTCGGTGAACCCACATCAAAAATGCCAGTGCATGTTTACATCCACCTGAAACAAATAGTTAAATAAATATAGAATCCATCTAAAACGGATACATTTCAATATAATATATTTAGTCATTTATTGAAATTGTGACGTGTTCGGTCACAGAAAACACAATTAACAAAACAAAACAACGAATTTATTTAAGTACTAAAGTTAATTTGACTACACTACAGTTATAAACAAGTCTGAACAATTTATTTCACTAAAAGTCTCCTTTAATCGCCGTTCCGGTAGACACTCGTATCGCTCTCTATGAACTCTATCGCCACTATGGTTCGCCTGTATCGCCTATCGATCGCTTCCAAACATCAGCTGTTCCCTGACTGTTCACTGTCAACTAATTCGGTGTGAGTGTCTCGTCCGCTTTTATAGTCTTCTCAGCCTTTTTCTAGGGTATTCTACAGCCGTCTAGTATTCCAATTGTTTTCCCATTGATCTTTGCTGGTGTTTTCTAGATGTTTCAGGAAAGCCGAGAATATTCCTTATGTAATCAGGGAAGATGTTCATTAATTATGCTCACACCAACTTAATTGGCAAGTACTCGTAACACTGCCCCCTTCTTAGAATTGATCGTCCCGATCAATGTCTTGACCTTTGTAGGGCGCCAAGCGGTTCAAGTGTACAACTTTCATCTTGGCCTTTGGTCCTCTCTGAATACGGTAGACCACGTCATTCAGCCTTCTGACCACAGTGTAAGGTCCTTCCCAGGCTCGCTGTAGCTTCGGTGAGCGCCCTTTTCGACGGACAGGATTGTAAAGCCACACCTGGTCCCCTTCTCTGAATCCTGTGCTGTTGGCTCTCCGGTCGTACCTGGTCTTCATGCGGTCACTCCCTACTTGGATTTTGTTACGAACGGCTCTATGGATAGTATCGAGTCGTTCCTCTAGCTGCTGTGCGTAGTCGGTAGCCGAAGGTCGCCGATCTTCTGGGTGTCCAAACCGGATGTCCATAGGTAACTTCAGCTCTCTTCCAAATAAAATGCTGGCTGGTGTTCTGCCGGTGGTCTCATGAACCGCACTTCGATAGGCCAACAGGAACAAAGGTATGTGCTGGTCCCAGTCTGTCTGGTAATCGTTGACAACCATTTCCAAATTGGTTTCCAGCGTCGCGTTAAACCGTTCGACCATTCCGTCAGATTGTGGATGTAATGGAGTGGTCCTAGTTTTCTGTACTCCTAGCAGCTCACAGACTTCCCGGAATACCGTGGATTCGAAGTTCCGTCCCTGGTCAGAGTGGATCTCCATCGGAACTCCATACCGACTGATCCATTTGTTCACCAGCATTCCAGCGACCGTAGTAGCTTCTTGGTTTGGAATTGCGTACACTTCGGGCCATTTGCTAAAATAGTCTATCACTGCCAAGATGTACTTATAGCCAGCAGCTGTTGTTGGGAATGGTCCTGCTACGTCCAGAGCTATTCTCTCAAATGGGGCACCAACATTGTACTGTTTCATTCGCCCTCGGCTTCGAGTCTGAGGTCCCTTGGCTGACGCACACGTTGGACACTTCCTACACCAATTTTCGACGTCTCTTCTACACTTTAGCCAATAAAATCGCTCTCGCACCTTCTCCAACGTCTTTGTTACTCCGAAGTGTCCTCCACCAACACCTCCATGGACTTCTGTCAGCACCTCGTTGACTCTGTTCTTCGGGAGAACTACTTGATGTCGAATTTTAGTTCCGTCAGGGCTTTCCCACACTCGTTTTAGTACCCCATTCTCGATGATGAGCGAATCCCATAAGGCCCAATAGCTCTTCGTGATGGTACTCGTACTACTAACATCTGCCCAGGTAGGTCGTGCTGTTCCTGCCTTTTTCCACCGCAGTATCGGTTTAATGTCTTCGTCGTTATCTTGGTCTTTCGCCAGGTCTTCGTTCTGCCAGTGTTCTTCAGGTTCCACCATCGTCTGACAGATCCGTGCCAAGTTGACTGGTTCCTTCTTTTCGGCGGCCATGCAATGTTTGCAGTTCTTCGAGCATGGTCTTCGCGAGAGGGCATCAGCGTTACCATGTTGTTTTCCAGCACGATGCTCGATGCTGAAGTCGTATACTTGTAGCCGCTGCAGCCATCGAGCCAGTTGTCCCTCTGGGTTTTTAAATTGCAGCAGCCATTTCAGGGACGCATGGTCTGTCCTTAACAGGAATTTTCGTCCGTAGAGATACTTATGGAAATGTTCGAGAGTTTTGACGACTGCCAGCAATTCTCTACGGGTCACGCAATAGTTTCGCTCCGGCTTTGACAGTGCTTTACTGAAGTAGCCAATGACTTTTTCTTTTCCTTCCTGCATCTGCGACAGTACACCACCAATTCCTACATTGCTGGCATCCGTATCGACAATGAAGTCTGTGTCGAACTGTGGGTACGTCAGTATTGGGGCTTGAGAAAGGGTAGACTTCAGTGTTTCAAAAGCTTGCTGACATCGTTCTGACCATTGGAAAGGGACACCATCCTCTGTTAACTTGTGGAGCGGTCGAGCTATATCAGCAAATCCCTTTACGAATCGTCGGTAATAGGAACACAGCCCCAAAAAGCTTCTCAAGTCGTGTTGGTTCTTCGGGACAGGCCAACTTCTCACAGCTTCAGTCTTGTCAGGATCAGTTCTTATTCCTTCTGAGGTGATAACGTGCCCAAGATATTTCACCTCCTTACAGAACAGATGGCATTTCTTGGGACTGAGTTTCAACTTGGCTGCTGAAAGCTTTTTGATCACTTCCTCGACATTCTGGAGGTGGTCTTCGAATGTCTTTCCCAGTACTATCACGTCGTCTAGGTACACCAGACAAACCTTCCAATTGAGCCCTTGTAGCACATTTTTCATAAGTCGCTCGAAGGTGGCGGGAGCGTTACATAGTCCAAATGGCATAACGTTAAAGTGCCACAGCCCATAACCAGTCGTGAATGCGGTCTTCTGCTTGTCTTGTTGATCCAGTTCCACTTGCCAGTATCCACTCTTCAAATCTAACGTTGAAAACCATTTGGCACCAACCAAGCTGTCAAGGGTGTCGTCGATTCTGGGTAAGGGATAGCTGTCCTTTAAGGTTACGTCGTTGAGCTTCCTGTAGTCAAAGCAGAACCTGGTCGATCCATCCTTCTTCTTAACCAACACTATCGGAGAAGCCCAAGCACTTTGTGATGGTTCGATTACCCCCTGTTCTTCCATGTTCTTCACCAGGTTGTTGACTTCTTCTTGCTTAGCCCATGGAACTCTTCTAGATGGTTGTTTTAGGACGAGCTGATCCCGTGTCTATACGGTGGTATGTCAGATTCGTTGTCCCAAAGTCGTTGTCAGAGAGGGCGAAGACGTTTCGATACTTGCTGAGCAGTTCTTCGAACTTTCTAATTTGTCCGCTGTTAAGGTTTGTGGCCGAACGCTGCACTAAGTCTCGAAGAACGGTTGGAAGCAGTTCGCTCTCTGCCATTGAGGATTCAGCTTCAACTTCGCACTGGAGAATGGACACCACGGGTTCAAGGACTCCTACTTCCATTCCTTTACACACTTTTTGCTCGAAGTCCTTCAGATTGACCACTCTGACAGATGCGTTCGGCGTCCCAGTTCGAATTAGTGTTCGTCCTATCAGTATGGCTTTCTGTGTCAAATCCGGGTTTTTGGCTTCTACTATCCCCACCAAACCATCCGCACCTTCGCCGTCGATGTTTATTTTGAGAACTACCTCGATTCTAGCAGGTAGTAACCGGTCTTCTGCAACGATGACCGTTCGAAGACCGCACTCTCCTCCTGCGGAGTGGTAGGATAGGCCAATCTAACTAGACGTTCCACATCGGCCTCGAATTCTTGTAGATTTTCTGATGTCCTCTGGTTGCGACACTTTAGTTGGGTTTGGTACACTTGTTGCAAATGTTTGTCGCCATATCTCATTTCAAGTCGCTCTAGCAGCGCAGAGAAGTCCCGTTGTTGGCGTTCTGGAATACCTTGAAGGACATCCAATGCTTCTCCTCGCAGGGCTATGACCAGCGCCGTTGCTTTCTCAAAATCGTTCCAGTTGTTTGCTTCTGCCGCTGCCTCGAACTGTCGTTTGTATACAGACCAGCAAACTTTTCCGTCGAAAGTCGGTGGTTTAATTCTGATCGTCCTCGCAGTGTCTTCGGACTTTACTTCACTGGCCGGTTTTGTGTTCTCGAACCTCTGTCTCATCTTCTCTACTTCCTTTTGTACTTCTTCTTTCAACTGATCTCTTAGTTTCTCTTGTGTCGTTTCCAATTCTTGTCGTACTTCCTTTAATTCTTCTTGCACTTCTACTCTGACTTCCTTTAACTCTTCTTGCACTTCGGTTCTGACTTCCTTCAACTGTTCTTTCAATCCTTCCTGTTAAATTTTTATTGCTCTCATATCTTCGATCAATTTTTCTTGACCTGCCTTAATTTCTACTTGGCCCGCCTTCATTTCTTCTTGTACTAATTTCATTTCTTCCTGGCCACATTCCATTCTTTCTTGTCCAGCTTCCATTTTGTTCTTCAATTCTTGCTGTCCACATTCCATTTTTTCCTTCATTTCTTCCTGGCCTGCCTTCATTTCTTCCTGGCCTGCTTTCATTGCCCTCATCATTTCCATTAAAGCCTTTATTTGTTCTTCCATTATTGCTGATTGTTTTCTTGTTACTGGCATAAGGCTTCAAAATTCTTCTTCTCTTCGGACTTCTACAATCTGTCGCACTAACTTTCTTCGGGAATCTTCAATTCCCTTACTATCCCACTTCTGACACCAAATGTGACGTGTTCGGTCACAGAAAACAGAATTAACAAAACAAAACAACGAATTTATTTAAGTACTAAAGTTAATTTGACTACACTACAGTTATAAACAAGTCTGCACAATTTATTTCACTAAAAGTCTCCTTTAATCGCCGTTCCGGTAGACACTCGTATCGCTCTCTATGAACTCTATCGCCACTATGGTTCGCCTGTATTGTCACATAGTGCTCATATTTTTCCAAAATTATATTTCTTTTTAATTGTTTTTTATTTCAATGATTACATTTGTTCTAATTTGAAAATGCAACGTAATGGTTTTACGCAACAAGAAACCGCCACACGGAAAGGCGACATGATTGCACGGCAAAAGTGTGCCGTGACCAACTTGCGAATTTCCGTTTGGGGGTAAAAGAGCACTATGTGGGTCAGTATAAAATAATAGGTTTTGAAGAACACAGGGGGAGAAGCAGCAGTCAGTAAGATCGAGCCATCGAGTCCGAGGGGTTAGGGGGGTGTAGCGGTTTACCGCTATCACTCACCCTAATGCCCGTTAAGAGTCCCTGCCATTATCAACGCCCCTAGTTGATAATTATTTAGGCAAGTAGTTTTAAGATTTATTTATAATTAGTTGTTAAGTTTTATTTGTTATATAAGGCATTATTAAATTCATTAAATCCATTAAAAATTACCATAAAAATTCAGCTTATTCGTTACATGGTGGAGGCTGCCGAGCTTCGTTCGGTAGTGCCTTTCGCAGCAGGCAGTTTTTGTTATTTTAGTTAAATTTGATATTTTAATTGTATTTTTTTACTCCGCATGTCAACGCTATTTGTGACATGAAGGAGACTGCCGAGCTTCGTTTGGTGCTACTTTTCGCAGAAATTATTTTTGTAATTTAAAATTTATTCTGTTGTTAATTTTGTTTTCTTTTTACTTACTAATTAATATTCATATGTGCAAAACGTAATATCAGTGCAATTTTTAACATTGACATTGAATTTCGTTGTTTTTTAAGAATGTTTGCGTTTGCAATATTGAAATATTGTTGAATTTCATTTTTTAGTAAGTTAACAAGGACATACGTAATTTTTAAATATTTTTTAAAAGAATAAAGCGAATTTTTATGGTGATCTATGATATTTATAATTATATTTTTGTTAATTAATTGGTCTAAATTTTTTAAGGTTTAAATGGAACAGACTTTCATTTTAACTGTTGATTAAAAGAAAAAAAACATTGTTTCATCACTTCGCATAATTTTATATTTGCAATCTTGCAGTGTCAATTTATTTACGTTAACTTTATGCTGATTAAGGATTTATAATATAATTGACCTGCATTCATTTCAAGCAAAGTTTGTATATTTATTTTAAGTGGACCAATTATTAATAATTTTTAGTAAATCGTCTAATCTTTTTTGAAAAAAATTAAGCTTAAATAGTTGTACCATCTTTAAATATGTTGGATTGAACAAATTTTGTACCACAAAATGTATTTTTTTTCATGGCCGAAATGAGACAACACAGAGCACACTGAGCGAGATAATGATGATGAGACAAAACACAGCCATCCACACAAATAGGGCAGGCAGCACCCAAAATGGAATTTCAACAGGGACACCCATATAACAACTCGAACCGTAACCTGTGACTAAAATCCCCTATGCGCAGCCAAATGAGTTATGATGGAAAGCCAAATGAGTTCCAGAAGCGTTTGGTGCTAGGAGCACTACGAGGAACCGTTACCGTCGTCAAAAAGTGGAATTAGGGACCAGGAGCGTCGGGTTCCAGTGGAACCATTAAATGAAAAATTCCTGTTAACGTCCGCAGCAAAGTGATTATATATAGTCTGCCAAAGCAGACTTAGGACGTGTTGGGAACAGGAGCTCCAGCAATCGTCGAAGAATCCAGAGGTCCAGAGTCCCGGCAGTCTTCGAGGAACCCAAAAAAGGGACGCTCGATAAGTGTAATAAATATTGAAGCTGACTGGAGACGGGACAAAATAAGTATGGATCGACGACATGCGTGGACAGTTCCAAGAGGAAAAGGCGAGCGAGGTATTCGCCAAGTATTAAATAAATTGGTACCCTAATTTCGAGGATGTAAATGGAGATGACACCAGGTGGAAGAGGCTTCCACAAAAATATGGATAATTAATAATTGTAATAGGGATGTCACGAATGGTATGGTCGAGTTGGGGTAGTCTTTATTCCAAGAAGAAGAAGTTTTCCGGTAGTCTGCTGTCCAAGGCCATAATGACCAAGAATCCTGGTGTGAAGAAAAGGTTGGTGCTCAGTGTTAGTGTTGTCCGGTTGTATAAACATTAAAGGGCTCGTAAAGAGATATCAGGGACAGTCTACAGCCCAAAAGGACTTTAGAATTGTAACATCTCAAACCCCTGTAAAATTTACATATAAGAAGTGTGGAAATCGCAGGGACGCGATTTTTTCCGCGAAGGGGGGATGTCACATTAAATAACTTAACCCTTTTTCTCTCAATGATATCCTCATCGTTATTAATTATAGTTAACTTATTCTTGTCCAAAGTTATGGATTTTGGCCTTAATATCCATGATGTTTGTTCCGCCTTCTCGTCCAACTCCACGAAACACACTTGTGTAGTGAATGGCGGGATCGCTACGTCATGAACTAAAGTCACTTTACTAGGGGTTTCAGCATTCTCTTCTTTCTCCGGCCATGGAAGTTGCTCCCACTGGCCGTTTGCTTCTTCCCTGACCGTCCTTTTAGGTCGATTATCTCCTTTGACCAAGGCTACTGCTGTACCTATTCCAGCGGCATTTATTTGCTCCTTTTTTCTTGCGTTGCCTGCATTGTGACCGCAGTGCGCCTTACCTCCAGAAACATTGTTGCTCTTTATCAGATTAGTTGCACGTCTGTCCCTCATATGTGGTTGAACCATATTTATGAAGTGGTGGCCTTGTGTCTCATCTCTAAATATTATTCCCATATTTTTATAACTAATTGTCGCCAGGTGGGTTTTTAAAAATTCATTACCTAGTAATATAGCATGCGGGAATTGTGGAATAACCAAACACTGTACCTCCACTTGCCAAGTACCTAACATTACCTGTATTCTTTTTGTTCCCACTGCTGACACCTTGTTGTTTCCAATTGTTACCAAGGGCGGTGACATCTCGCACTCATATGAGCCATTACAAGCGTCCTCGCCAACTATGTTGACGTTACTCCCTGTATCGATTACTGCCATTGATACCTTATCATTTATAACACAATGGACCATTAATATATTTGTGGATGAAATGTTGCTGTAGGCGATGTTTCGGTCCGTGAACATCGCCATTTTTAGTTTTCCGGCTGCTTTTCATCTCCACTTCTATTTTTCCGAAAACATTCATCAGTCCGATGGCCTTGCCTTCTACAATATGTGCAATATTTATTGCTGAAGTTGCGGTAACCTTGCCTACTTGCTGAGTTGTTGTTATTTTGTGTAAACGGTCGTCTGTCGCTCCTTGACCTTCGCTTACTTTCCGCGTTTTGTGCTGATTTGGATCCTTGAGCACAATTTTCTAAACAGGAAGTGTTGTTCTGAAGGATTTGCTTCATTCCTTCTCTAAGTTCTTTTATCTCTTCCCGAAGGGCCTCTACTGCATCACTTGGTCTCTTTTCTACTGAGGAAAAGTAGGCTATCGACTGCGTGGCTTCTTCTTCAGCGGTCATCACTCTTTCCATCAGATTGCGCAACTCCTCCAGACATTGTGGTTGGTCCAACGCAATTTGGTATCTGTACTTGGGCAACATCCCTCTTCGGATGTAATATACGGCATCTCTTTCTGCCATTGCGCTGTCCGCCTTATCGCACAGTTTCAGCATTTCATAATAGAAATGTAGGAGTGGTTCTTGTGGAGCCTGTTTTCTGCTCAGGAGCTCTTCTTTTATTCTCTCGCTATATACACAACCACCGAACACCCTAATGAAGTCCTCTCGCATAGTGGCCCACGTTCCATTTGGATTTCGTCTTACGAACGTCTGGTACCACGCTGCGGCGGCTCCTATCAAGTAGCTGGGAAGGTAACTGATTTTCAGGGCGGTGTCCCAGCCGTTCAAAATAGCAGCATCCTCATACTCCCCCATGAAATTGGCTGCATCCGCTGTTATAGGGTCGAATATCGGAGGATTTATAAATTTTCTTTTTGGCGATTCCGCTGCCTCGTTCAGTGTTCTTGCCTGAAGGATGGTTGTGTTTGCGTTGCCCCTTTTAGTGGTTTCTCCTACACTTACTTGGGTTTGTAACTGCTGTAATTGCATTGAAAGAGCATGGACCTGTTCTATCAATGCCTGGTTAGCTTCTGCCATCGTTTCGTTAGTCAGCTGTACTGCCGTTATATCTTCCTCAACCTGGAACACTTCGTCTTCAGCCCTAGTTTCCTGCGCCCAGGATGTTGAAGGGTGGGTGGGTGAACGATTGAGTAGGTTGCTTCTCTGAAACGGACTTGAAGTCAAGTTGGATAGGACCGATGTGCTTTGCGCCCTAGGTTTTAACTCCAATTTCTCTTCTTCCTGTTGCAGTTTCCTTCTGGCTTCTTCCAATTTTTGTTGTGCAGGTCTCGTCGGCTTACTCGCCATATCAATACATCAGGACGATACACCCTTGCTTCTCGTACTCGTGGAATCCCAATACACAATTTTTCTTTTTTATTTTCAGACAAAAAATTTGTTGAAGAAGAAAAAAGTAAATTATTTTGTACACAATTGCCACACTGTTTACGTTCTATTTGTTTGTGTATGTCAGCATTAATTTACCGCTCAGCTTAATACGCTGAACGCAAGCAACACAGAAATGCAATACTACGCAAAACAAAAACTTGACCTACATTCGTGGCTCCTGGCAACTGCTGATTACTGTTTAGTTTTAGTCGCCAACCAAATATTATATGTAAAATGCACTAATTGAACAATAAAAAAGCTAAAAAAAAAAAAAAAACAGGTATAGATTACACCAACCGTCGATCGAAGAACGGCAGCCTCCACCATGTAACGTAGCTCGTTGGGGGTTGCTTGGCAAGCAAAAGGAGGCCCAAAGAAAACACCTGTTTAATTTTAACTACTACACATGTATATTGGCTATTTATATATTTATCATACACAAACTTATCAGTTTAAACTACATATATCATCGTAAATATCCCAGAGTCAGGATCCACTGTTGAGAAGGGGAAAATTAAAAACTCTTACTCTCTGGGTTCGTCCTTCGGGGCGGCGTCCGTAGAGGCTCCTGTCCTTTAAAGGTCTCGTCTCTGGTGGAGTTTCACGGTGCTGGATCGCTCGCGCTTAACTGTACGCCACTTACCGCGATTCCCGTAAACTACCAGGACTCTGGACCTCCGGATCACTTAACGCGTGTAGACGCTCCCGCGGACTTGGTTGAACCTCCATCCAACAGATTTTCCTGACTCTTTATAGGATCCCACACGGTGCTCTCCTCGCTGTCCCCACACGAAATTTCAGAACTCGGTCACGACCTACATTTGTCGTGAATATGTGTTGAAATTCCGTGTAGCGATTACCTTATCCGTATTTGCGTTGCATCGCATAATACAAATTTGTGACCTGGTTTTATGTGTCGAAAGTATCAACAAACATATCTCGAAATAAAGGAAAAAAAGAAATTTAAATTTTATAAAAATCCGAGCACTATGTGACAGTATCGCCTATCGATCGCTTCCAAACATCAGCTGTTCCCTGACTGTTCACTGTCAACTAATTCGGTGTGAGTGTCTCGTCCGCTTTTATAGTCTTCTCAGCCTTTTTCTAGGGTATTCTACAGCCGTCTAGTATTCCAATTGTTTTCCCATTGATCTTTGCTGGTGTTTTCTAGATGTTTCAGGAAAGCCGAGAATATTCCTTATGTAATCAGGGAAGATGTTCATTAATTATGCTCACACCAACTTAATTGGCAAGTACTCGTAACAATATTATGCTGAAATTATCAGCACTGACTATCACTATAATAAATCTTATGCCTGCCTAAAAGTTAAACTTACCTGCAGAAGCAGTACAGTCCTGGCAGTAAACATTTACAATATTTTCTTCAACTTCATCTACAATGCAAACTACAGAATAAGCCTTTGATCGTGCCCTGTGTTCTGGACAAATTCTTCCTTTTATTGTGCACAAAGGACCCTCTCGTTTCAACTCCACATATCCGATTGCACTGTCTCCATACTTTTCTCGTGAAGCGCTGTAAATGGGAAATATTTGACTAATTAACATTTGGTACTTTGTCAGAACATGAGTGTAATTAATGAATTAACTTTAATTTTGTAGTATGCAAAGAACAGCAAACCTTAGAATATTATGTTATCTATGAGTTTTAAGGTCTTATAATACAAAAATTTGTACTTACGCTGCGGCTTTAGCGCCTTTAAATTCGGCTGCTTTGAAGCGTTCATCATTTTTGATTAATTCTCCAACCATAAAAATGTTTACACAAGGTAAATTGTTGGACGATGCTTTAACAAAACCTTCAGAAGCCGTTTTAAGTTATTCCCCACTTGTAATAAATATCCAATAAATATATAAACATAGAAGTACTTAATATTTCAATTTAAACAAAACACAGTAATAAATTGCCACAAACCAAACCACTTAACCATCACTTAACTCAGCTCAACACACAACATATGCAGCGGATATGACCATTGACGTCATCCGTGCCTTAACCAATGAGGTGATGTTTAGCAATGTTTACATTATTTAAATATTATGCAATTTTTTATTATTAAATATTTAAAAAATTATTGTGAAATAAGCAAAATAAACTCTTTTAGGTGTTTATGTGTACGTTATAGTATGCAACAAAATACATTTCTATGCAAATTTTTAGAGGTGGAAAACACCCAATTCTTTTGGAGGAGTGTACATTGTTCTTAGTTTGTAAACACCATGTTCTCATAAGGATAGCTGGAGAATAAATGGTGTTGTAGAGAGAGAGGTGATCGCTTAAATAGCAAATGTGATTTGCAGACGCAGCATTAGCTCGACGTTAAACACTTACCTTTTTTACTAATACGTAACACACACACACACACACACCTGCGTTCTTTTGTTACGCATACGTCAACAACTTTATCATCGTAATCGAGATTCGCCGGTATCACACACACACATGTCTATTTTACACATACCTGTACCCGTTCTTCTATGTCTATGTATTCAAATTTGAATTCACGCGCTTTACGTCTTCCATCTTACTCCTTCTGCATCGAACAACTACGTTTCTTCTTTCCACTCTATTCTACTTTAACTTTAAAATAAACAACCTCATGTACAATAATTTCGAGAAGACCTACCACAACGTTCATACCTATCACTTTTACTACAACCAAACAATAATTCTGCAAGCTGTCATTTTACGTTTGCAAGTTCATCACACACACTGACATCACTTGTCGTCCACGGTGAACACCTATGTTTTTGTTATATGCATACGTCAGCGACTTTGTTATTATAGCCAAAATACACTGATGTCGCGCACACATGTTTACTTTACACATACGTCTTAAACCACAACGTTCATACCTATCAATAATTTTGTAAGGTGTCATTTTACGTTTGTAAGTTCATCACCTCCTCCTCCAAAATTTTTTCGTTCCACTCACACCCCACTCCATTAAACTCCTATAAATATTCACACCTTCCCTTCGTTCAGCAGAAGACTTCTTCATTTCAACACATTCTCTATTACATCAAAAAATTCGAACTATAACAACATGTACTACTTCATAACATTAACTGGCGATTCCGTTGCAATGCACGAAAACAACTTTTATATTTTATATAAAAAGGTGTTTTAAAGCATCAGTAATCTTTCTTCACAATACTGATTTTTCATGTATGCACTTATTATTATAAATTTGATATTGTTAATTTTACATGAGCAGCTGATCCATATTTCACATTTCTTTATTATTTTAACCTCGTCGCACGCTTCCTGATTAAATAGAATACTTAGACCACCACTTGATCTCCCCATGTCTTTTTCTCTAGATGCTTTAAAATCTATACATTTCTTTTGTTTTAATAATTTTGGGAGGATATTTATTGTGTTCATGTGCCAGCTCTCGCTTAACGCTAAAGTACTGCAATTAGTCAGGTAAGTTTCCTGTTCCGTTCTTGTTATGTTGTAGAGATTGCCCAATCCGTGCATGTTCCAAAATATAATGCCTGTTCTGTGTCCAGTCAGTTTTACTTTTTGATTCCCGTTAGAGTTGTCCGTTTCCTGGGTTGCTTGAGTTGTCGTGACAGTGGATGAATGTCTATCTTCTCTAACTACGTTAGTGACCAAAAAATCCGTTTGTACGGGACTTCTTGGCGTAGATAGATGTGAATCATTTGTCAAACCCGATTGACTTTCATCGTGCTCGCTCTTATGTATTTGCTGTTGCTCCTGTGAATTAGGGTGGGTCGGGTTCCTAGACGGTGGTCGTTTTTTGTCAATTCATTGTTTTTCTGGTCCCAGGTCCAGATTTCGTCCTTTATATATAATTTTTTAAACATATTAATTAATGATAATTGATTTTAATTAAATCAGACCTCCTATACATAACCTCTAGTTAATGAGGAAAAATTGTTGCGGTTGTCATGCCCTCGTCGGGAATCAAATCCGGACCCTCGGCTTTACGCGCCAATGCTTTTACCATTAAGCTACGAAGGATGACAACAGCAACAACGACGAACGTACTACACAGTAGTCACAGAATCGTCGAAAGGTATTACTATTATCATCAATAATGCAATTGAAGAAAGTTTACTTGATGTAGGGGTAAATTTAAACAAATTAATTAATGATAATTGAGTTTAATTAAATCAGACCCACTATACATAACCTCAAGTTAACGAGGAAAAATTGTTGCGGTTGTCATGCCCTCGCCGGGAATCGAACCCAGACCCTCAGCTTTACGCGCCAATGTTCTTACCATTAAGCTACGAAGGGTTACAACAGCAACAATTTTTCCTTATTAACTTGAGGTTATGTATAGTGGGTCTGATTTAATTAAAATCAATTATCATTAATTAATATGTTTAAATTTAATTTAAATTATTTAATTTACAATTATTATTGTTTTTTCATACTATTAAACACATCCATACACATTTTACAATTTCCATACATACTAACTTATACTACACTAAACACAACAATTACCTTAACCTAAACTAAACCCTCTCCTCGCCTCCGTCCTCCAGGTCTTCTTCAACATGTGCATAGTGCTGCGCCAGCTTCTTCACACCCACACAAAGCCGCTCATACCTCAATCTCTTTTTCTTAACCTCTTCCCCTTCAACGTCTTTACAGTAACGCAGCCTATCAACTTCTTCCTTCAGCTGCGTCACCTTTTCCGTAACGTGTACTGCTTCTCCTCGAAGACGAGCTGCCTCAGCACGGCTTGGGCTAGTTCTGTGCTCCTTGTTTGGAAAGCATCACACTGCCTCTCCCAAGAAGACGTCAGTGCCCCCATTCTCTCCGAAACACGTAAGGCACTTTCCATGACGTTCTCTAAACGATCCATATCCTTAGACAACGTCATGGGGGTGTCGGGAAGTGGTGACACCGGTTTTATGAAAAATCGAGGTATCGTCACAGCCTCCTTTGCACACGTCACCGTTGCCGTTGCTGTCGTTTGAATCGTCCTGGGGTTCGTAGTCCTCCTAGGCGACGTGACGATCTTCTCCACCGTGCTGGACGTGGAGGACTCCGTCATCGTCCGCTTTCTACGAACCCCCAATGTCTTGGTGGTCGTACCCTTCGCCATCGTCGTTGTCATCGTTGCAACGGATACGGCCACCATCGTTGTTACGACTCCAACTAAATCGTACTACAAACAATACATAATGGTTTTAAAATATTTAACAATTAATTAAACAATTACAATTATGATTTCCTTCTACTTACCGCACCCGTCCTCAACTTCCCAAAACGGGACTTTGGTACAGCAGGCTTCTTTCCCTTGTTGTTAACCATTTTCAGTACTTTTTAATTAACAAACGTTTCACTCGAAAGACGTTCAAGAACAGAATGAGACGACGCTCCGGTTAGAAACTCCTCCCCGCTTACTCCCACTTCCTCCTGCGTTTTTTGTTATACGCATGCGTCAACGACTTCGTCATTGTATCCAACATAGGCTGATGTCGCGCTCACATGTTTAGTTTACGCATGCGTCTTACACCTGTACCCGTTCCTCTACGTCCACGTATTCAAATTTGAATTCGGGCGCTTTACGTCTTCTATCTTACTCCATCCACATCGAACAACTACGTTTCTTCTTTCCACTCCCTTCTACTTTAACTTTTGAATAAACAACCTCATGTACATATTTCGAGAAGACCTAGCACAACGTTCATACCTATCATTTTTACAGCAACCTAACAATAATTCAGCAAGCTGTAATTTTACGTTTGTCGATGACTGTCCTTTAAAGCCTGGCTGCAGTATACTTGTGTCACACATACCTCCTGTTGTCAGTGGTCTTCCGCATTCGTAACAATGGTGATGGTGTCTCCCGTGCAGGTGTAACATGAAAACGAACACTACATCCTCACATTTATAAACCTCCTCCCCTACATCGTCTTCTCTGTAACAACTGTTATACAGCAGCAGCGTCGTATTTTCATGTACATTTAACAATACTCTTCCTTCGATGCATGTATATTCATTAATGTTGTCACACACACTATGTCTTAGAATATGCTCCAATGAGGTAATACTATAGATACTTGTGTTCCACATAACCATTACTTTTTTGTCTCTCGCTGTTTTCACATCTCTCACCGCTCACAGATTCCTACGTCACACTTCTGCTTCACTTAAAGCGAAACAACTCTTCCATACTAACTATAACACAAACCGATCCTACGACACTCTACACATTAACATCCTTCCTTGTAACATGCTCCTACCTCATGTAAGATGTATCAATTTTTGTAAAAGTACGTGTTTCATTCCCCCCCCCCCCCCTACTAAAACTTGTGTAGATATTCTTTTTTAAAACAACACTACCTTCTTTTATAACAAATTATTAAAAGAAAAATCACTTTATAATACAATTTTTATTTTATTATCCTTTTTACATTAGTACTTAAATTTTTCATTAATATGCGTTTGTAACTCCACCAACGTATGTTCCACCTCTTCCACCCGCTTTCGACTTTTCATAATCCATCTACTACCGTTTTCCCGAGTTCTCTTCAAGTCATCCAACTCCTTCTCTTTCTTTTTAATTTGTTCTAACAAAAACGCATCCCTCGTATCATGATCCTTAATTTCACCCTCTCTTTTAAGTTTTTCGTGTTGAAGAGTCTTCCCCGCTTCTCCTACTTGCTCCACCAACTTCGAGTAGTCAAACATACCACCCAACATCTTCCTATTATACGTCCGTTTCTTCGGTTTCATCACTATACCTTTACTACCTCCTGAAACCGTTCGCGATGTACTCGCCACAGGCACTGTCGTTGTTTCGCCGACTGCTGTTGTCATCGATTTCTCGTTGTTGAAGAACTCGTCCAACACCGCTGACAGCTCGAAATCGTCCAGATTATACAATGGTATATCACCCTCCACACCT
This sequence comes from Agrilus mali, assembly GCA_029378335.1. NCBI lineage: Eukaryota > Metazoa > Arthropoda > Insecta > Coleoptera > Buprestidae > Agrilus > Agrilus mali. The sequence goes on from CM055662.1 coordinate 11,963,886, forward strand.
TGTACCTGTTCAGCCATTTTACTTAATCGTTTCCTCTGTATATACTCTATATACCTCTCTCTACTAAAATTTCTGAACTTATCAATCGTTTCCTCCGTAATTCTCACTTAAATATCTTCTACCCCTCTCTTAATACCCTCACCGTTTCCATTTTTCCCACTCCTTTCAATTTCCGTACACTTTTAAATCTACTACGCACACACCTTATCATCATCCTCAGTCTTTGTCGAGATCATAAATTAGTGATGTTATTAGATAGGCGACTCTGTGTGTATTTTTCGATACAATGTTTTTGGTGACATCTATTTTTACGTCATGAAACTAATGGTGTATTTGTACGGATTTCTGTAGCATTTAAATAAAATATACACACACATGCATATAACACAAGTGTACAAAAACCAACACAAACATAATTTTATGTGTGTAAATGTATAGGTGTGTTTCTTCCATTTTATATTTTAATCAGGATTTTAATTATATTTGTATCTCAGGGGTAAACTGTATAAGCACGTTTTATAAAAAAAAATGTTTTGTCATATTTTTAATGCTTTAATAGAGCATTAAAAATATATATAAATTATTACACACATTTTTTTTATAAAATGTGAACTTTACCTCTGAAGTACAAATAATAATATTCCATGTCGCAGAAATTGTGTTTTTAATACAAATTAGAATTTTTCTTTCTAATGACATATATAATAAATAACAAAGATTATAAAAAATTCTTAATTTCTATTACAAATTTTATTGACAAAAAATCAGATGTGAAAAATGACATTAAATTAATTTAAATATGAAAATATAAAATAGGTAATGCTGCAAACAATTAATATGTAAATAAAATGTTAATATACATTAAAAATTTGTGGTACAGATTTACATAAAAACAAATATTGTAGCGCCCAATAAAAGCAAACGAACAAAATAAACTGGATATAAAAACAAAGTAGGTACCCATTTTCATTTTAAATTTTGAAAACTACTTTAAAAAAATAATATTGCGAATAACAATTGGCAAAAAACTAATATATATGAAAACTATAAACACAACAAAATACCAAAAAGTAAAGTAAACATTACAACTACTTCTTTATGACATGCTTTCTATATTTTAAAAAGGCCAATTCCCTTAAGGGATCCCCTGATATATGACGGAGGTCTTTGCCTCGTAAAATTTTATTAATAGTTTTAATGTAAGACTTTAAAATAATATGTATACACACTGTAGTAAACTTCTCACACTTCTCTTTATGTTCACTACAAAATAAATGACAAATCTCCTCTTTGTATTTTTCAAGCACAGTGACCTTTAATTTTTGAATGATTCCATACGACAAAATTAGAAAAGGTAATTTATTCAAAATTAGTGAAGAAACTTTTTTAAATATGTTCCCAAATAGGCTGTTTGGATAAAAAAGTTTGCAGTTATTGTATTGTCGTTTCTTTATCAATATGTTTTGGGGTAGTTCTGCACTGCCACATACTAGAAGACGACATTGTTCACACCCATCAGCAACAACACTTTTGATGACAAATCCAGCTACGTAGGCTGATGTATACAGTCCAAAATGTGAAGTTGTGGGTGGAGATTTATATATAGGACTTGGTGGTTCGGTAATTTGTAATTCTTCCCTGACATTTATAGCAAAAAAAGATTTTAAATTATCAAGTACACCTACTGAATTGTCTTGTTCACAATTAGAACCAGGTGAATGTGGAGACACAAGATTATTTACTAAAAGTGATTTGCTAGATGCTATAAATGCTGAACAAGTTGGATTGTTATTTCTAATTCCATGGCTTCTTATGCAAGAGAAATAATTTTCAACAGGATCTTGGTTCAGCATTCGTCCAGACAAAAACTTAAAACCATTGCTAAATAATTTTTCCCATAAATATCTGGTACTCTCAATGGAAAAGACCCAATTTTTTAATGAAGGGGTTGTGGTTCTCTTGGAATTACTCGAAAAATGCATAGATTTAATTATTGGAATACATTCTGCCCAAAAAGAAACATGGCCTGAGCTTTTTGTTATTGCACAACGTAATGGCTTTCCAGGAAGGGACTTGATGGTACTACCATTTATACTATCAAATAATTTATCAAAGAATAGTAATAAATCTGCTGTATCTACAGCAGTCGGTTCCAGATAAAAATTTGATGTTGGCGACAATTCAAGACTGGTTGTAGCAGCGACATGCATAGCAGTACCAACAGTATGGCTAAACACTTGTGTACAATTTTTTACCTTCATTTTTTTTATTTTTTCAGGCAGAACATGTTCATCAGTTAACTTAACAAATTGACTATACGGTCCATGACTTTTGTCTATGTGATACAGTCTCTCAATGTGACTCCATTTAGCAATTTTCTTCTTACCGCCTTGAACAAAGTGGAGATCCTTCGTGAGGAGATTATTTCGCACACCTTTCAGCAGGTGGGGAAAGTCATAAATGTGAACCACTTCTTCGCCATCCACTAAATATCCTTGATAAATATTTTCCTTATTTTTTACATGACAGTATCTATTTGTGTCTCTTAATAGGGTATTAATGGCAGCTACATTAGTTGCTCCTTGGTCACAAATTGTTGCCACTGGATATAAACCTGCTTCTCTTGAATGACGAACGACTTCCTTTATCATTTTTACAATATCTCCTGTAGAAGAGGTTCCTTCACAAAAAGTGAAGCACAGTGGTTGCTTCCACCGTTTATAAAGTCCTCTAGCCATAAACACTAATCCATGATCAGCAAATGCAGCTCTCCTGTCAGAATCGCTATACTCTACAAACCCTTCTATGTAATCCCTTTGCTTATTATACTGCAGACCAGTTTGTAGAGATATTTCATCAAATAAAATTACACAGTATCTATTGATCATCTTCATTTTCTGTACTGCTTTTGAAAGATGTCGAAATATATGTTGATTTATTCCGCTATAAAAAGGAATTCTGTTTAATATATTCGAAATAACTTTCCTTGATGGTAAGGCAAATACTGTTGACAAGAAGCGATAACTTCTTCCACTCTTTTTATATAATGATAAGGCAAAAATTTTGTCATTAATGGTAAACCTTCTTCCACGTGGTTTAAAACGCTGTGTTCGTTCTTGGGACATTAAAAAATTGTAGGTCACATCATTAACAGTATCTTTCAAAAATGATAACAATTTCTCTTTCTTTTGTAGCGCTTTCAATGTTACAGTAAGTGATGCATTTTTTCTCCTGTAGTTTGAAGCCAACCGTCGTAGCTTGTTTGCTTCTTTGAATAGTATTGCTTCAGTAGTTGAAAGATTACTCTTGCGTGTAATATTCATTGTTTTTAAAAGGGATGAATATTTTCGAGAATCTAAAACAGTTCCAATATAAATTACCATTAAACAGTCTTTCAGCAGTAAAATTAAAAACAATTTTCATTTTTTATTACCTTTTGATGGTCTAACAGGAGGCGCTGATATTTTAAAAATATTCTGTGGAACTTGTGAGACATGTGGCACATCTAAAACAGATTTATTTTAAGTTATAAAACATTTTACTGTTTCAATAATGCATAACAAGGCTTTCACCTTTTTTATCAGTGGAACCATCTAATGCAGATGGACCAGGTGATTCACATGCTGGAAGACTGTCTATACAAAAAAAAAAGTAAATTGAAATTTAATATGATATTAACTCATTACCTTCTACTGTCATTTTTCTTTTAATACTTCTAAAATATCTTTTTTCTGGAGTTTTCACATGAAATTGTGAAGGCTCTCCGACCTCTGTACATGCGACTGAAGACTCAGCAAACAAAGCAAATTTCTTCATTGTTTCTAAAATATTTTTAAATTTAAAACAGCATTGTAATTAATGTAAATTTATACCTTTCACTTTTTCTGGTGTGCCATGTTTCATTTCTGTTGGTGGATAACTGAAGCTGTTTAATTCAGTACTAACTTCACTAAATGCTGAAATTATATTCAAGATTATTTAATTTATCTTTTCTTACATGAATAGTAATGTATCAGCTTAATTATAAATAAATAAATATTAATTTTCAACTAAATACATGCCTGGCAAATGTAATGTTGGGAGAGCATATCGTTTTAATTTCCCTGGCATACTGAAACATACTTGTGAAAAGTGTGTTTCACAAACTCTGTAATTGCTTAAATTTGAATAAGGAGTTACAGCTATAAGTTTTTCGTTTCCCATTCTTTCAATCCAAAGCTGTTGAATCCTAAAATCGCTGGGAATACAATATCTACAAGAAAAAGGTTTTACTGGATACTGTTAACATTTTCAAATATTGTTGTTAATTACCTTTTTGCTGTTTTATTTTTGCACTCAGGTACACAACATGGTCTCATCTTGATCAATAAAGTTCAATATCGTTTCACAAACAAATGTACACAACACAACAAATACTGAGAAAGGACTGAGAATGGAATCCCCGAATGATCGATCGCATCAAGCTTTCGAAGCATTTCCGAAGTGCGATAAAGTAATTAACAAAGACAGACTATTCTCTGTCATTGACATCAGAGTCATCTATAGTCTCGTCACGCACATAAACTTTGTTCCGAATTTACAAAGGGAGTGCGCACAGCATGGTCGAGATCTCTCCACAGCCAATAACCGATATGATTCGTTGCCCGGACTGCGATACATCGTTTACGCGATCTGACAATTTAAACAGACATCGAAGAACTTCGTGTCGTAAACGAGCGCAGCGCTATCCTAAGTCGTCTGTGCCGACTAAAAAACTGAAGTTTGATACACCTTCTACCTCTTCTGACCGGTGATGTAAAACCTGCAAAATTTATGTTCCTCAGTCTTCCTACAACGGTCACTAACGAACCATACAGCATAAGAAAAAGTGTTGCTCAGCTCTAGAGGAGGGAATCAATTTCCTTACCTCTGTTTTCGTCAACAGGATTGCTTCGTTTCGTATCACGTCTACGAAATACCACTTTCGTATACCGACTTTTTAGTGACATTCTCGACAAATGCTTGCGGGTAATACGTAATCAGACCCACCTTCACGACGCGCTCAAAATAAATCTCGAAGTTTTCGGACGTTACGTGCACGAAACTAAACAGTTGATTGAAATTAAATCTTTCAACACTAATAATAAAGTTGTGACGCAATCGATCGATCTTTCCAATCTTCTACAAAATTTCTTCGATATCCTTGAGACCAAAGCGCCAGAGTTTCAAGAACGAGAGTCAGGTATGTAATGATTTCACAATGTTTCTTTTTTAATTAGCAACGGTTAACATTTTCATTTTCCCATAATCTTCCACTCCGTTTCATGTTTCTACAGGATGGAGTTTAGAAAGGGTTCTTTTCCTCGAAATCAACTTTAACAAGTACAATCCGCTGAGAGCGTCTTCTTACATCCCTTTATCTAGACAAATTCTACTAAAGGGCGGTTGTGAATGTGAAAAACGATGATCAAGCCTGCTTTGCGTGTGCAATAACGTCGGCTTTGTTCCCAACACAAGCAAACCCGCACAGAACTACTTCTTACCCACACTACTCTCGCACTTTGAACTACGAGGGTATTCAATTTCCAATGAAATTAACTGACATTCCTAAATTTGAAACGAAAAACCATTGCTCTGTGAATGTCTACGGAACTGAAGCCGTTTTGAAATATTGAAAGTGGATCTGGGAAACAGTTAGTCCCCTTTACTATTCACCCAACAAGCAAAGGCTGCACTTCAATCTGTTGTTGCTCGACGATGGTCGTGAAAATAATCATTACTGTTGGATTACTTTCTCAACAACTTTCCAAAACAGGACATCGGAAATTCTTATGTGATGGTTGGTAACAGTATTTCTCCACAGTAGTCCACCTCCATCGTCATCAGCACTACGATTGCAACCTTGTGTACAGTAGCCTGTTACCCCTCGATCGCGTCTCTCCGGCGCGTGCGCCTTTCCGTCTGACCTTGGGGCGGCGTTCTCTTGCCGGTCCGCGCAAAGTCTAGGACGGTGGAGAGTAGGGTATGCTAAGATTGGCTGAGCACAAAAATTACTAATCGTTTAAAACGTATATTATAAATTTAAAAAAAAAAGATATATAAAATATAAAAATTACAAGCTATGAATACAGGTATATATACAAACTACGACCTAACACTAACTAACACTATCTGTACACTATGTTTGTCCGTTTTACGCGGTTGTCATTCACTCTCGTCGCTACTTATGTCGCCAAAAGGCGCACGATCAGGCGTCGGTCGACCTGAGGACGGCATGGGCGGCAACGGGCTGACGAGGGCCGGCGGCGGCGTGACGGTTGGCGTCGGTGTTGGCGGCGTGATACAAACGCCGGTGTATGTCTTCTCCAGCCGATCGAACAGCTCGTCCAACGTCCTTCTGTCGTAAGCGTCGGGACGCCTGGTGGCCTTGAGCGAGGATGTCTGCGTAAGGCGGCGGTGCGGCGATTCAGCTGGTGGACGACGAGGCAGTTGTTGTTGGCGGCGGACGATGACGGTTGGCTTTGGCCGAGCGTTCAGCTCGTGGCACCGAGAGCGTCGGTTCTTCCCAATTACGAGGTAGCTTGGACAGCTAAGAAAGTCTCGTAATTGAGGCAGCGAAGCGGTGGATGAAGAGGTAGCTGTGTAGCTAAGGGAGAGGAGGTAGCTGTGTAGCTAAGGAAGGTCTCTCGTCTCTTGCTTTCTGCTTTTTTTTTGTTTTCGTGGAGGAGAGGAAATCTTCAAAAGACACCCAACCGCCCGAGCGACTGGGTAGTGTCGGATTCCCAAGGAAGGTGTCCTCGGACCTACCGACTAAAACCTCTCCCCCTCTGGCCGTTATAGGACCTATTCATTCAGGTCCTCTTCAGCCGTGTGTCATTGGGGTTTTTTTGTGATTAGGTGTTATTTGTTGGATGGGGGTAGGGAGTGTTAGAGGGTGTGTTAGGTATAGTGGTTGGGTGGGTATTATTGTTTGAGGGATATGGGGAGGTCTTCGTAGTAATCTGCGAAGTCGTCGGTGAGTTCAGGTGTGATGGCCAGTAGTCTGGCCGGGGGGAATGGGAGTTTGTTTTTAGGCTTGCGTGTTAGTCTGTGAGGGGTGTGTACAAGGGTTTTCGTTGAAACGGGGTTGGCGTTATCGATGGCTCTATTTACGAATTTGGTTTGGAGGTTTAATACGCGTTGGTATTGGTATAACTGGAATATTATCATAAAGTATTTCGGATGGGAAGAATCTATCTAATCTCGCGATTTTACGTAAAATGCATCTATCTGTTGTTAGAATTGTATGCATCTGTTTTTGCGTAGCTGAGGTTAGTGTTTAGGCTCGGTAATCTGTTAAGGGTTTTACAAATGTTTTATATGTGTGCAATAGTGTTTCTGTGCTACATGTTTTTATTCGACCGTTTACTAGTGAAATTAAATTAGCGCGATTACGAACTCTATCGAGTGTATTTTTAATGTATTTTAATGGGTTCATTGTATGATTGAGTGTGATTCCAAGATATTTTAGTTCCTTTTGAAGTGGTAACCGGTTGTTAAATATTTTTACGTTGATATCGTCTAAAGCGAGTGCGTATTTACGGGTAAGATTCGGATGTCTGAATAGGATGAGTTGGGTTTTGTTGGGATTGGGTTTAATGCGCCATTTACTGAGCCACAGTTCTAGCTGGTGAATTTGTTGGTTTAATTTAATGTTGCACGATTTTGAAGTTTTACCGTTAGCCCAATAGGCGGTATAGTCTGCATATTGAGCTAGACTTATTGAATTATTTAACGGTTGAGGTATGTCGTGACAGAAAATATTATAAAGTATTGGCGCAAGAACGGTGCCTTGTGGAACACCTGCGGTTGGCGCGAAAGTGCGAGAGAGTGAGTTGCTTATTTTTATCTTGGAGGGTCTATTTGTTAAAAAGGAGTGTATTAATTTTACCAAAAATGCCGGCAGGTTTATAACGAGTAATTTTTATAGAAGACCGTTATGCCAAATTGTATCGAAAGCTCTCTCGAAGTCGAGCGCGATTGCTAGGGTACAACCACCCGAATTTATTGCGGAAATAGCTTCTGTTTGTAGTTTAAAAACTGGGTCAAGGGAGCTGAGTCCCTTTCGGAACCCAGTTTGGGTTTCTGGGATGATGTTTTCCCTGCAGAAATCCGCGTGACGTGACGCGATTATTCGTTCGAAAAATTTTCCCGTGGTATTTACTAAGGAGATTGGGCGGTATGATTTAGGATATGTGTGATCTTTATCTGGTTTAGGGATCATTATGATATTTGTGGCTTTCCAGTTTGTGGGGTAATAACCGGTTTTAAGGATGCTGTTGTATATAGAAGTTAAAAAGTCTATCGCTGAAGGGGGGAGGTTTTTAATAATGTTGTTAGTGATTCCGTCTTCACCGGGCGAGTTGTTTTTTAATTTAAAGAATGTGTTTGTGATGTCTTCTTGCGTTATTTCGCGTATGATATTATTATTTGAATATTGAGCATTTTCAATTGTTACTGTTACGTGATTATTTATTCGCGTGGTATGTGTCGCGTTGTGTTGAGGACCGGTGTATGTAACATGCAAATTTTCGATGGTTTCCGCGAACGCGTTTGCCTTTTCAATGAGCGTGTTGAAAATTTGAATATTATGTATAAGATGACTAACTGTTGCTTGTTTTTGTAGAACAGGTATTGTGCCAACGGTTTTCGTGGTGTTTATTTATTTTAAGTCGAACTAACGCGTTTAATCTACTCCATTCAGTTTTTATAAGAGGATTTCTGGTTCTCGAGAAAAGTCTGTATAATTCGCGTTTTTTTTTCTTATAAGATCGATTATGTCGCGTGGTAGGGGTTTTCTGCCTATGCTAATTCTTCTAAGCGGGGCTGTTTCGTTTATTGCATTTTGAATACATCTGTTATAGGTGTCGATCGCGATATCAATATCATTTCAAAAAAAAAAAAAAATTTTGGGTGTTTCGATCTTCAAGTTCCAGTCCTTGGACTTCTACTTGAAATCTGAAGCAGATACTTTCATGTTGTTTGAGTGGCAAGTTTTAACTTAGAACCATCGTTTGTCTGTAAGGGGGACAAATGATCCATATGGTTCTGGACATCTGGAACGTAATAATGTGTTAAACATCCTTTATGTATAAATAGTAAATAATAATTTATAACCTGTAAATGGGGCTATTAAACATAAATCTAAAAATAAATATAAATATAAATAATAAAAACTATATATGTAATAACGAAATGGTTAGTGTATTAGTGGTGTTGAGCAACGACCTTTCCAACTGTTTAAACTGTTAGTTGTGAATGTTAGAGTAGCATTGACGTTTTAGGTCGTTTGTGCTTCAAGGGCACGTGCTCGTTGTAACTTACAATTTCGCGTACCAGCGCGTTCTGGTGGGCTTGGTAGGTTGCGAAGGTCCTAGTTGCCAACTCAACGAGTAGGTCCTTTACCAATGGAACCTTTAAGTCCCGGTGCAGCGTCGCGTTCGAAACAAACCAAGGAGCATCCGTGACAAGCCTCAGTGCCTTGTTTTGCACAACTTGAAGTTTATTCAAGTGTGTCTTGGCTGCGTATGAGAATACTGGTGCGGCATACGTCATAATCGGTCTAATGACCGATTTGTACAGCCGTAGTTTATTGCTGAGGCTGAGTGTGCTCCTGCGGTTTAAAAGCGGAAACAGGAGAGACATCGCTGCCGATGCATTACGAGTGCAATAATCGGTGTGATGCTTCCAAGTTAGGCCGCTGTCTAGCTTGACACCTAGGTACTTGGCTTCGGATTTCCATGGGATCGGACGGCCGAAAAGAGTAATCTGACGAAATGGACTTTGTCGTCTTTTGGAGAAGAAAAGAGCACAACTCTTTTCCGGGTTCACCGCTATCCTCCAGTCCCTGAACCATTTTTCTAGTTCGTCCGCTGTTTCTTGTAGTCGGTTGGTTATGATATGCGGAGCCAACGACCTGGTCATTACTGCCGTGTCGTCTGCATACAAGGCGAGCGCGGTTCCCGTCGTCCTTGGAGTGTCGGTGGTGTAGATAGCATACAGTAGTGGCGAGAGCGGTGAACCCTGAGGAGTTCCGGCCTCCATCCTTCTTGAAGTTGAGGGAACTTCTCCAAGACGGACAGAAAAACTGCGGTCGGAAGGACGCAATGGTTTTGACTAGAGCCGGGTGGTAACCTGCGCTGAAAAGTTTATATATTAAGCCATTATAGCATACCTTGTCAAACGCTTTCGAAACATCAAGGAAAATCGTCCCAGTTGACTGCTTCCGGTTGAAGCCATCTGTCGCACACTCGATTAGCCGTAGACTTGCTGCGTTGTCGAATGTTTGGCCCTAAAACCAAACTGTTCGTCCGGCAGCGAGTTGTTCCGGTTTACCTCGTCGCGCAGTCTGGCTAGCAGGACTCGTTCTACGATCTTTCCCAGGACTGGGAATGCCGCTCGGTTTTTTTTTTGTTTTCGTGGAGGAGAGGAAATCTTCAAAAGACACCCAGCCGCTAGTAGGCTAGCAGGAGGATAGGGGATTTTGCTTTTTGGTTTTCTAGGGATTCTGCGAGGTTTGTGTTTTAGGGTGGTTGTTGTTATGGGATTGTTGTTTTCGATGGCTCTTGTAGTGAATCTGCTGTGTAATTGTTTGATGCGTGTAGGGATTGGTGTTATGGGGAAGTTGTCGTATAATATGTTGGAAGGAAAGAATCTATCTAAGCGCTGTATTTTGCGTAAAATACGTCTTTCGGTCGCGAGGATATTGTGCATTTGTTTCCGGGTGTGTGTGGTTAGTGTGATTGCTCGGTAATCTATTAATGGTCTCACGAATGTTTTGTAAGTGTGAAGGAGCGTGTCTGTGTTGCATGGTTTTATTCGCCCGTTTACAAGTGAAATTAAGTTACTGCGTTGTCTTACTTTATCGAGAGTTTTACTTATGTCGGCGCGCGCGTTCATTGTGTGTGTGAGTGTGATTCCTAAGTATTTGATTTGTTTTTGTAGGGTTAACCGTTCGTTAAATATAGCTTTAAATTGATGTTGTCAATCGCTAGTGTTCTCTTCGTTTGAAGTCTAGGGTGCCTAAACAGGATGGTTTGTGTCTTTTGAGGGTTAGGTTTTAGACGCCATTTACCGAGCCATAGTTCTAGTTGTTTGAGTTGAAGACTCATCTTGTTGTTACACGATTTTGAGGTTATTCCGTGAACCCAGTAAGCGGTATCGTCTGCGTATTGTGCGAGGCTAATTGATCTTTGTAGCGGTTGAGGGATGTCGTAGTAGAAATTGTTGTACAAAAGTGGGGCAAGTACCATACCCTGAGGAACTCCTGCTTTAAGCGAGAAAGTTCGCGAGAGTGTTTTGCCGATTTTAATTTTGGAAGGTCTTTCGGTTAAGAATGATTGTATAAGTTTGACGAAAAAGGGAGGAAGATTAATGTCTAATAATTTAGATAGCAGTCCGTTGTGCCAAACCGTGTCAAATGCTCGTTCAAAATCTAATGCGATGGCGAGGGTACAACCGCCCGAGTTCATGTATGAGATGGCTTCGGTTTGTAACTTTAAAACTGGGTCCAGGGGGCTGAGCCCTTTACGGAATCCAGTTTGTGTGTTCGGTATGATGTTGTCCCTGCAATAGGTCGATAGGCGCGTCGCGATAATGCGTTCGAAGATTTTACCGGTGTTATTGACGAGAGAAATAGGTCGATATGATGTAGGGTCGGTAGGGTCTTTTTCCGGTTTAGGAATCATAACGATGTTCGCGGTTTTCCATGTTGTGGGATAGTATCCGGTTTTTAGTATTCCGTTAAAAATTGAAGTTAGTAGCTGTAACGCGGGTGGAGGAAGGTTTTTAATTATTGCGTTAGTAATACCGTCTTCGCCCGGCGAATTGTTTTTTAATTTCGAGAAGGTGTCGGTAATATCTAATTCCGTTATGTCGCGCATGATATCGTTTTGTGTGTACCGTGCTAATTGAAGTTGGTTTGTTACTTTAGTATCTATCTGTGTTGTGTGATTCGCGTCGTGATGTGGCCCGGTGTAAGAAACATGCAGTTTTTCGAGTGTCCGCGAATGCCTCTGATTTTTCTTCGGGGGTATTGTATATTTGATTGTTTACAAGTAGCTGGCTCGGTGCCGTTTGTTTTTGCCCGGTAATCGTTTTAAATTTATGCCAGAATTCAGATCCGTTGTGGTGGTTAAGTTTGAAACATGTCTCCTGCCAGCGTTTATCATGGTGTTGATTAGTTTTTAATCTGACTAGTGCGTTTAGTCTCTTCCATTCGGTTTTAATTAGCGGATTTCGTGTTCTAGAGAAGAGTCTGTAGAGTTCGCGTTTACGTTTTATGAGTTCAACTATCTCTCGCGGGAGTGGTCTTCTGCCTAGACAGATTCGTTTGGTGGGCGCGGTTACGTTAATCGCGTTTTATATGCAAGTGGTGTATTTGTTTATCGCGGTGTCTATATCTGCAGAGTTGTTAATTTCTAGTGGGGTGCAATCGGTTCGTGTTATGTGTTCGCGAAGTGTGTCGAAGTTTATGTTTTTGTAGTCGCGAATTTCTTTGAAATACGTTTATGTTATTTTTTGTGTTTGTATGTTAAGAATCGCGGATAGCGGTAAGTGGTCGCTGGTAACAGATGTTCCTATTTCGCAGGAATCGGAAAAAAAGGGGGGCGCGACTGTCCGTACAGAGAATATGATCCGGGATTGACGAACCCATGGGTCCGAAGAAGGTGTAGTTATTGTTTCTAATACGGAAAATGTTTAGGGCCATTAGTGAGTTCGCGAGTATTCGTCCGTTTGCGTTTGATGCGGAGTCGCCGAAGGAAGTGTGTCGCGCGTTGGCTCTGGGTATCGATGAAACGAAATTTAAGAATTCAACCGGCAGTTTGTTAGTAGGCCTATTATAATAACTGAATAATACGATTTCGCCCGATCGGTGGTGTATCTTAGCTGCGGTGCAGTCGGAGCCTACAAGGTGAGGTGGAAGAGAAAAGCGGCTGGATGCGATGCTATTGTGAATTACGAGTGCTGTGCCTCTATTATGTTGGTTTTTGTCGTCCCTATAGATTTTATAACCCGATATGTGATAGCGGTCTCTACGCGTTAACGTTTCTTGAAGCGCGAGTATGTGAATAGAGTCGGTGTATAGTGTATGAGTGATGTTGTTCTTTTTACGTTTCCAGCCGTTCGTGTTGATTGTTGAAATTTTAATGTCCGCGAATTTAAATGACGGGGATGATGAGCCACCGAAAGGTATAGAGGATATTTAAGGTTGGGGAAGAGGAGTGATGGCGACGTGCACCGAGTTTCCTCGATGCACAAAGGATACTTTTCGCTTGAAAAAGTGGCGGGCGTGGAGGGAGATCACCTTTTCGGTGATGGTAGATTTGGGATTAAGTGCGGTAAGGCATAGGTAGGTGAAGCGGATGGTATCTTCGACTCTGGCGAAACGTTCGGGAATAGTAGCGGGATCAGTTTCTGGAGAGGACGATTCCTCGTCAGAGGCGTCTTCTGCGGGCGGATCAACGCACCTAAGAGGTGCGGTTTTGGAAGGTGTAAGGGATTTAGGGGAGGGACGTTGAGGACAGTTGGTGTCAAAGGCAAGGTGCTTACCTTGTTGGTACAGGAAGGGGATGATGTGCAGGAAGAGGATGGATGGTCGCCACCGCAACGGTAGCAAAGGGTATGGTTTTTGGGACAGGAAGCGGTGTTGTGGCCAAATGTGAAACATTTGCCACACTGAAGAGGTTGGGGTCCTGGGGATTGGGAAGGTTCGCAGCGGTATAGCTTTGAGAACATGGTGAAACCTTTGGATAATAGGATGTCGATGGATTTAGGGCAGTTGGAAATTACCCTGAAGAGGAACGTATCCTTGCCTGTCTGCCTGGACTTAATTCGCCAGGCGTTCTTGGCATTAAGGTTTTGTTCCTTAAGGGCATAAAGGATGTCGGTTGGGGTTATGTTAAGGTCTACGGATCTAACGACACATGAAAATGTCGCGTCTGATAGGAGGTTGGGATGTTATAGGCCTAGGGGATAAGCGGTGTGGGGTAATTTTTATTTTTTCAGACAGGATTGATCGGATAGGAGAAAGATTTTTTATAAAGTCTGGATCTCTTGAGGTAACAACTGCCTTGTTACCTCGGTAAACGGTGAGGGTAAGGAAAACTAAGGTAGGGAGGCTTTTTAGGGTATTCCAGAGGGTTTTCTGGTTAGAAAACTTCTCCGGGATGTCGGTAATTAGGGCTTCGAATATAGGAGTGGATTTATGGAAAGAGTTGGAGGAAGAGGAAGACGAGGAAGACGTCCTACACCTACGAGTATTCGTCTTAAACGAGTCCTCGGTTGGCGAGTCAGACCTTCCTCGTTTAGAGGTAGTGGGGGTAGCGGTGTTCATCGTTTTGGATTTGGATTTAGAAAATTTAAATACAGATAAGCTGAATATGAAACGTTAAGGTGTATAAAGTTTGAGAGTGAATGTGAGAGACAAAAAAAAAAAAGGATGAACGAACGAACGAACGCAAGAACGAAGAACGTAAAGAGAATAAGAAGTGAATATATATAAGACGCTGAATTTAATTTAAATGAGTGAAGGTAGTGTTTGTGTGTTGTTAATTTGTTAAATATTACCTAACAGGGTAGAGTTAGATTCAAAGGGACGTTGCGTACTCGGTCCCAGTGAATTCAGATTAGTATAAATATGATAGGATTTAACTTACTCCTTTAAACTGCTTGGCTGGCAACGAATTGCTTGTAGAGGTAAGGACGTGATTGTTCTAACGAACAATTGAAGGTCAGTCTTTCAAACTGGTCCGGCGGATGTAGGTAGCTGACTGCTGCTGGTTGTTGAGGTTGGTTGGTTGTTGCTGCTGTCTGCTGGTACGTCTGCTCGGCTCGGTAGCTGTGTTAGCTATGTCGCTCGGTACTTTTTACTTTTACTTTTAAAAATTTTGTTTATTGTGACTTTAAATTTTGTACACAGTTTACAGATTTTCTTATATAAGATTAATCGCAACTCCGTAGCTTATATATTAATTTTTGTGTTTCGACGCCCGCTCCGTTTGTACAGAACTATTCGAATTTACATTATTGGTTTTTTCGCATTTGCAGTTTGAAACTTTGTTTTGCTCTAGGCAATTAATTTTGGTTGTTTTTTTATGGAAAATTCGAAAAAACCATATTAATTATTTTTAATTTGTAATGATGCTTAAAAACTAGGCTAGACTATATACATATATACAACTTACAAACTAATGTATTGCTTGCGCTTGATCATGTTTTTAATGCCCTTAATCACAGAAGCAATTGATGTGGCAATTTGTGTTTCATTCTGAAGTGCGCATTGTCTTCGTTCATTGTGCCTACATCTTGCATTATTTCAAGGTGTTTAATTTGCAAATTATAAAAGTTATAAGTATGTTTATATATAACCTGTTCAATTGCTACTATATTAGTCTTTTTTAAAATATTTTTGATTGATTCCCCAGGCTTTGCCTGAGTAATCATTTTTAGCGCTTTGTTTTGAACCACTTCAAGTTTTTTAATGTTACTTTTAGAAGTGTTGCTCCATATTAAGCATGCATAGAGTAGCACTGGTCTTATAATCATTTTATAAATAATGAGTTTATTCTTAAGGCTAAGTTTACTTTTTCTATTTATCAAATTATATAGCATAGAGATTGAGGCGTGGCCTTTGTTTCTAATACTTTGTATGTGCTTTGAGAAGGATAATTTTTTATCCAGGATAACTCCTAGGTACTTTACATCGTCTTTAATATTGACATCGGTGTCATACATTTTGATTTGTATTGTTTTTTCTTTTCTCCTTCTTTTGCTAAAAATTATTAAATCGGTTTTATTTACATTGATCTTAATTTTCCACTTATGATAGTATTCTTCTAATTCGGTTATGTGATCTTGGATGTACCTCAGGGCATACTCCTTTCTCCAGGACTTTGAAATTATAGCAGTATCATCTGCAAAGATACCTAGATCTGTTTTGTTATTTTTTGGTATATCATTGATATAATACAGAAACAGCGCTGGACCTAGGATTGAGCCCTGAGGTACTCCTGCTGCCACCTTTTGTGCTCGTGATTCTCCATCCTCATACGTGATTTGGAAAGATCTGTTTTTTAGATAGTGTAGGCCTATTTTGATTAAATACATTGGTATATTGTATTTACAAAGCTTAAGTATAAGGCCTTGATGCCAAACGGTATCGAAGGCTTTTTCAATGTCCAAAAGGAGCATTGAAGTACACTGATTTTGATTGAAATTTACGCTTATTTTATTTGTTATTTTCGTTAATTGTTGAACAGTGCTTCTCCTCTCCCTAGACCCGAACTGTTCCTCCATTAAATCTTTACTTTCTCTTTCAAAATCTTGTAGTCTGTTTAATATTATTTTTTCAAAAACTTTGCTTGTAGTTGTCAAGAGGCTAATTGGCCTATAATTTTGAGGGAGGAGCCTGTCCTTGCCGGGCTTAGGGAAGGCCAGCACTCTCGCCAATTTCCACTGATCAGGAAAATATGATAATTTAAAGCATGCATTGAACAAATTTGTGAAAAAGACTATTGCTTTAATGGGCAAGTTTTTAAGAATGATGTTTTGGATATTGTCATATCCAGGAGCTTTTTTGGCCTTGTTTATGCTATCGCTTTTCGGATTTCGGTGGGAGATGCGTACTCAACGTCATCTGGATTGATTTCAGTAGTTAAAATTGAAAAATATTTATTGTTCACTTCTCTCTCAGTTGCATCATCGCTAAGATTTTCAGTTAGGTGGTGAACTCTTTCAAAGTTTTCTGCCAATATGTTGGCTTTATCGACATTTGAATACACAAGTCCCCCCGGTCCGTGCAGTACTTTGATTTTTCTATCCAGACTATTTGTATAATATTTTGTCATCTTCCAAAGACTGTTATCGTTGATTGACAATTTTTCTAATTTGTTAGTCCATATTCCATTTTTATGACTTATAATTTTTCTTTTTATAAGATTATTTATGCGCGTTTTTTCTTTTTTAATGTTTTCATCAAATGTTCTCTGGTATGTTTTTCTAAGTCTATTACGCAGCTTAATCAGATCTTTGATTTCTAGTGGTAAGTTTTCGCTTTCGAATTTATTGCTAATAATTGGAATTGATTCTTGTATTGCTTCGTTTATTATATCAGTGTACATATTAACCGCGTCGTCAACGTTGCTTTTATTTTTTAACATTGGATTTACTACAATATTTTCGGATATGTACTTTCTGAATTTTTGCCAGTCTGCTTTGGTATAGTTTAAAAAAGTCTTTTTCTCGGTTATGATTTTGTCATTTAAAATTAATTTGATTGGTAGGTGGTCTGAGTCGAGCTCATTGATCACCTCCAAAGATCTACAATTATTTACATTTTTAACTAATGCTATGTCTATGTAAGAAGAGCTAATACTGATGTTATCCGCGTAACGCGTGGGCTGATCAGGCGCAAGCAATACATACCCTGTGTGTTTAATGTAGTTGAAAAGAATTTTTCCGCTTGGGTTTGCCCGCTGGCAATTCCATGCAGAGTGTTAACAGTTGAGATCTCCCATGACGATGACTCTATTGTTGAGAGCGAAGATGTTGTCGAGGTCTTGTAGGTTAGGTTGATCTTGTGGCCTCAGGTAGGCTGAGACCAGCGCTGGTCCTCCCTCCAGCTGTATGGCTACAGCTTCAAAGTTGGTGGTGTTTAGCGGCAGCTCGTTGTACTTGATGTTATCCTTGACGAAGATTAGTACTCCGCCTCCTTGACTGTTTGGTCTGTCCTTTCGTACAGTAGTGTATCCTCGGATTTTGCAGCTTATTTTTTGATTTAATTTGGTCTCATTGACCATCATAATGTCGATTTCGTGTTCCTTAATAAAATCTGTTAATTCTGATATTTTGTCCCTAATGCCGTTGACATTCCAATGGGCAATATTGATGTTGTTTATTATTTGCTTTTTACTTTGCATTAGCTGGCGTTTGCAACATTACACAGAGAAGTGTCAATCTCCTTTCTTCGGGCGTTTTGCACGTAGCAAGTTGTTGTTTTAGGATTCTAACAGTGTGGAGCACATAATCTATATCTTCTATATCCAGCAGGTCTTCTAGCCCTCTGGCTTCTTGGGACAGTTCATTGAGCTTGTTCACGATGTTCGATTGAGTGTCAGTAATGGTGCTGCTTTGGCGCGTCTGCTGGTCGGTTTCGTTGTTCTGTTCAGCCTGGGCCTTGTTGGTCCATGCGTTGCTTCGCTGCTGATTTTTGAGGTTAGAAAAATTCTTCTGGCTCATTGGTGGTGGATGTGTGTTTTTGGCGGTCTCAGGAGCGCGCTTTTGGGCTTTTTGCTCGTTAATCTTTTTGAGTTTCTCTTGGTATGTTGGGCAAAGCTTGCTGCTTGCCCGATGTTTGCCGCTGCAATTGACGCAGAACGGCTTTTCATTTTGAGCTTTGTCGCACTGATTTATTGGGTGCGCTTTATTGCATTTTACACACTTGTAGTGGTTGTTGCAGCCAAGCGAACCGTGGCCGAATTGCTGGCATCGGTGGCACTGCGAGATACCTTTGCTGTTCTTATATTTCTCCCAGTACACTTTAACGTACTGGATGTGTTTGATTTTTCTAACCTCGCCCAGCATCGTGTTGCTGGTGAAAGTTATCATGTATACTGGGGTTCTGTACTTTATAGGTGTCTTGTAATTAGGCCGTAGCTTAACCACTCGCGTGACCTGAAAACCACGATTTTCCAAGTCTTCTTTGATGTATGCTGGTTCCATATCGGGAAGTCCCTTCGCCACTAGGTATTTGGGTTTGATTGCTGGATCTGTGTACGTATAGTACGTCCACCTCTTTTCTTTAAAGAAACTTGACACTGCTTCGAAGTCTTTCTTTTCTTCAAAAAAGAATTTGTATTCATTTCTAGCAAACTGCACTTTGAATTTACACTCTGCTTTTTCTTTGATTTGCTGCACTAGTTCAGCGTATGTGCATTTGAGTTGCTCGGTGAGCACTATTGGTAAGATTTTTTTCTTTCTTGGG
Source organism: Agrilus mali (assembly GCA_029378335.1). Taxonomy (NCBI): domain Eukaryota; kingdom Metazoa; phylum Arthropoda; class Insecta; order Coleoptera; family Buprestidae; genus Agrilus; species Agrilus mali. The sequence continues at coordinate 11,982,886 of CM055662.1, forward strand.
TTTATTACCCCTTGCACTATTGCTCTTGGCTTTGTTGTTTTTATTCACTGCACTAGTGGCTTTTTGTTCTTCATGCTCCGTCTCCATGTCTGAGGGATCTGAGTCGTTGTCAGAGAGTGAGGCGTATTTGTTCCCGACCTGCACGTTATAACCTGCATCGTCGTTCGCGCGTGCCTTTTTGCCAGCGCTTCCTTGAGTGTTTACACGAACAGTTGTTTTGTCCGACTTATCCTTGGGCATGTTGCCGTAGAGCAGATCGAGGCAATCTGCGCTTGTTAATATGGTATTCTGGAAACAAGCGGCCTCAGCCTCCAAATGCAAATTATCACGCTTTGTGGCTATCGTACGTCCGTTCACGACGAGTGCTCGAACGAAAAAACATATGACACCGAGAGATCGCTGCCGAATGACCATGAATCTATGCCGCTCGGTTTTTTTTTTTCTTGTGCCATTGGCTAGAGGGGAAACCTTCTAAAGGCACCTCGCAATTGGTTCTATATGCGAGGTAGTGTGAGATTTCACTAAAACCCCTCGTTCTTCAAGTTCCAGTCGTTTGACTTCTCCTTGAAATCTGAAACAGATACTTTCTCGTTTATGAGAATAAATTTATAACTAAGAACCATCGTTTGTCTGTAAAGGGGACAAATGTACCATATGGTTCTGGACATCTGGAACATATAAGTGTATACACATTGATAATGTATATGTTCGTTTTATAGAATAAATAATCTAGTTGGATAATAAGTAAATAAATAAATAAATAAATAGCTATGTGTATAAATAAATATATCGATAATTAATGTCTATATAAGATATATGTAACATTGGCGGGCTAGTAATGTTAAGTTACAACAAATTTAGCGGTCTTTTACTTACATGTTTACCATTTTTGGTCGTTTGTGCTTCCAACGCACGTGTTCGTTGTAACTTACCATTTCGCGCACTAGCATGTTCTGGTGGGCTGTGCAGGTTTCGAAGGTCTTGGTTGCCATTTCGCAGAGTAGCTCCTTTACCCGTGGGACCTTTAAGTCTTGGTGTAACGTCGCATTGGAAACGAACCAGGGAGCCCCCGTGGCAAGCCTCAGTGCCTTACTTTGCACGACTTGAAGTTTATTCAAGTGTCACTTGGCTGCGTAAGCAAACACTGGAGCGGCGTACGTCATCACCGGTCGTATGATCGATGTGTACAAACGCAGTTTGTTACTGAGGCTGAGTGTGCTCCTGCGGTTCAATAGCGGGAACATTAGAGCCATCACTGCCGATGCATTATGAGTGCAATAGTCGGTGTGACTTTTCCAAGTTAGCCCTCTATCCAATTTGACACCCAGGTACTTGACGTCTCTCTTCCATGGTATCGGACGGCCGAATATGGTGATGTTGCCGGTCGAGGCGTGTCGCCTTTTGGTGAAGAAAGGAGCGCTGCTTTTCTCTGGATTGACCGCAATCCGCCAATTTTGGAACCACTCCTCCAGTTCACTGGCTGCTTCCTGTGGACGGTTTGTGATGGCGTCTGGTGCTATCGATTTCGATATCACCGCTGTATCATCAGCGTACAACGCTAGCGTTGTTCCTCTTGTTTTCGGTATGTCAGCCGTGTATAGCGAGAACAGGAGCGGTGATCCTTGCGGTGTTCCGGCTTCCATCCTGCGGGAGCTAGAGCGGACGTCCCCCAACTTCACAGTAGAACTGCGATTTCGGAGGAACGATGCGATTGTTTTCACTAACGCTGGGTGATAACCTGCACAGAAAAGTTTGTAGATTAAGCCGTTGTGCCATACCTTGTCGAATGCCTTAGAAACGTCAAGAAAAATCGCTCCTGTCGATTGTTTCCGGTTGAATCCGGATGTCGCAAATTCGACTATCCTAAGGATCTGTTGTTCGGTTGAATGGTTTGCTCTGAATCCAAACTGTTCATTGGGCAGAGAGTTCAATCTTGTTACTTCTTCGCGTAGTCTGGCCAGCAGGACTCTTTCTGCGATTTTCCCCAGGACCGGGAGAAGACTAATCGGTCTGTAGTTTTGAGGAAAAGTCGGCGATTTTCCTGGTTTCTGTAACATAAATACGTCCGCGGTTTTCCATTGATGTGGAAAATACCTTAGACGCAGAATAGCACTGACAATATTTACAATGGACATAATGGCTTTTACCGGTAAAGCTTTCAGTGTTCGTGAAGGTATTCCATCTGGACCTGGAGCTTTCTTTGCTTGTGTGGCTTTCAATATCTCCTTTATCTGCGTTGGGTTCGTAGGTCTTATGAATCCTTCATGTGGTGATTGGAGTAGACGCCGAACATCAAGGTCGATTTCTTCAATGCGGTCTTCGTCTTCGTTTTCGTCGTTTGGCCGGAAGGCGTTCTCTAGGCAGTCCGCGAACGCTTCCGCCTTTTCTGTTGGTGTATAAACCAAGCCTCGTACGCCGTGAATGGGTGGTAAACTCCTGACCTTGCCTTTGAGCGATCGTGCTATTTTCCACAGGTTGCCTGGAGACTGATCTATGTTAGTGAGCCTTACCTGCCACCGTTCACCGTGTACGTCCGAAAGTGCGTCCTTGACTTGAGTCGATAGACGGTTTGTTTCGGCCCGATCGATAGGATCTCTGGTTCGCTGCCAACGACCCCGAGCCCGATTCTTTTCTCTGATCAGTCTGATGACTTCAGCAGGGATACGAATCGAAGTCCTTGTCGTCGTAAGGGTCTTTGTCGTTCTGTCCAAGGATGACATAATTGCAGCCGTGAGGGATTGGACGGCCTCATCGATGCCCCGTTGGCTTCGTATTACCTTGATCTTTGGAAAATTTTCCTGAAGATGATCGGTGAATGCGGGCCAACAGGTGGACTTCCTTTCGTACACGGTGTCGTTCCTGTCGTTGCCTAGGGACAAAAGAACTGGGTTGTGGTCAGAGGAAAGCTCACTTACCGCTGTCAACGTGACTTCTTGTGCGACGTCCTTGAGGATGGCAATGTCCAAAACGTCTGGGAGTCCCATACCGTTCGATGCGTAATACGTTGGTTCCTCAGGTCCAACTATTACTACGTTCCTGGACTGAGCGTAATCGTGCAGTATCGAACCGCTGGCGTTTGTCCTACGACTGTTCCAAGCTGGATGTTTGGAATTGAAGTCGCCGGCTGCTGTCGTCGCTGTGTTAGAGTCTAGAATATCGTCTAGATGTTCAGCCGTGATTGTATGGTCCGGCGGTCGACAAACTGCTATAAGGCGTAATGGACCTCTCGTCGTCGCAACTTCCACTGCGGTTGTCTCCAGATGTTCTGTTGACACTACGGTAACGGGATAATGTTCGAGCGAGAGCTTGATGTAGATGCCTGTTCCGCCACCTAACCTGTTCTCTCGGTCGGTCCGGTAAAATGCGTAGTTTGGTAACTTTGCATTATTACCTTCCTGAAGGTGGGTTTCTCTTACGAGAACAACGTCAATTGACAGTCTCTCAACAAGCTCAAGAAGCTCAAAGCGTTTTTCCCGAAGACCGCGTGCGTTCCAGAAAAGTACCTGTAAAGAGCAAGGTTTATTTTTGTTTATACCCATTGACATACCTAGTTAAATAGTGAAAGTATGTCCTGGCTGCATCCTAGCAGGCGAACTAGGATATCCGCTGCTCCGTTGGCACCGGCAAGGGCGTCTGCGACCTTCTTGGCGACGACTGCCAACTTTTGAAGGTCAAACCTGGCTAACAGCTGGAGGATGCTGGACAGGGAGTCGGTGTTCCCGGCTGGAACAGGTTTGGGAGTTGGGTTTGGTTTGGGTTGTGGTGGTGCAGTTTTTGGCGCCGTGGCCTTGGCGTAAGATACGCCTTGGCGGACCACGTTAGCCGGTGGATTCGGGATCGGTCGGGATTTCGGTGAAGATCTGGCTCTGGTTTTAGGCAGTTCTGGGAATTGGGGACATCCTCTGTAGCTCGCAGGATGAGCACCTTTGCAGTTGGCGCACGTCGCTGATTGATTCCTTGACTTCTCGCAGACTGCAGTAAGGTGACCTTGACCGCACCTTTCACAATTCTTCTGTGCATGGCCAAATCGTTGACAGCGGTGGCACTGCCCGACGGTGGTTCTCTGATGCGGAGATTCGACTGAAATCTTAAGAAAGCAAACTGTCGTTACCTTGAAGATTTCCTTGGAAATTTGGTCTTTCGACAAAATCACCAGGACGAGTGGAATTGGCGCCTTGGTTTGAGCACTCGTCATCCGCACTACGTTTCGGACCGGAAAGCCTTTCCCCTTCAGGTCCTCGGCGATGTCTTCTGTTGGGATGTCGACAGGAATTCCACGAAGGAAGACCTTCAACGGTTTTTCCTCCTGCAACATAAAAGAGTGGTACTCGACCTTGAACTCTTTAAGGAGTCTGATTATCCCGCGATAATCGTCTATTCCAGAAGGTTGGACACTGATGCCTTCCTGGATGTTCCTGGCCTTGACGAAGGTGACCTTGTTGGCTGCAAAAACCTTGCAGAGACTGGTCCAACGGTCCTTCTGGCGGATCACGATCGGTGGTACGCGGCTCCTCTTCACCTGTAATTACTCGGCCTTGCTATCCGAACATTCGATTTCTTGAAGGTCCATGCCCTCAGACAGGACCTCAAAACTGTTTGAGGTCTCGATGACCTCTGGTGTTGGACTCAACAGCCTAACTTCAGAGACTCGAAGTCTCTTGCTGGGCTTCTTGAAGTCCGTCGAAACGTGCACCTGTTGAGTCTGCGAGCTGCAAGCAGCCGCATCCTCCATCGTCGTTGTAGCGAAAGACTTCTCTTCCGTTCTGCAACCTTGCTTCCTTCGATTTGAAAAGTCTTCAAAAAAACTGTAGCTTACGGCTAACGCTGTACGCTCTCGAACTCTTGGATTTCTTCTGGCTGTAGCTCTGTTCCAATGGACGTCTGCTCGGCTTGAAGATCGATCGAAGAGTACTGACATGCCGCTCGGTAATTTTTCGGCCGGCTTTTATTCTCGTCGGAGTTCTTCGTTCGAGCTCGGCCGAGGCGGTGGTTGGTCGGTTGGTCGAGGGGGCGGCGCATGTCTAGAACTGTGCCGTTTGGACCGTAGTGCGCGGCGACGAGCGATGTTCTCGCTCCGGTCCGTGTACTGTGATACTGACAGCAAGCGACGTATTTTGACGAAGGACGTTTGGGTAACAAGCCTTCCTACCGGTGATTGTAAAATGGATAAAATGGGTAGGTTTGTCCCCAATCATGTTTTAAAATTTGAAAATTACCAGAAACGGATCAAAGTACCCTTTGTTGTATACGCTGACTTTGAAACCGTATTGCAACCCATTCATACATGTTTTCCTGTTCCTAACAAAACGTCTACGACATCTACCAATAAACATCAACCCTATTCGTTTGTTTACTTGATGAAGTGCTTCTTCGATGATTCCCTCTCCAAATTCAGATCGTATCGGGGGCCCGATTGCGCTAATCAATTTGTTAAAACTTTGGATGAAGACGTTTACGATATTTATCACCGATATTTGAAGATCACAGCTCCCATGATACCCCTTTCAGATGAAGAAATACGCCTTTTCTCCGAGGCTGCCTCTTGCAATATTTGTGAAGAACCCTTTCTGGACGATGATGTTTAGGTGCGTGATCATTGTCATTTAACCGGTAAAGTGCGATTAGGGGCCGCTCACTCCAGATGTAATTTAAATTATAAACTACCCAACTTTGTACCAGTTTTTTTTTCCACAATCTTTCCGCATACGATTGTCACTTATTTTTAAAAGAAATGGCTAAAATGTTAAATTCACTGTCATAGCTCAAAATAAAGAAAAATACTTTTCCATTACGAAATTATTACGATTTGATGCAGTCCAAACTGATTCTGACGACTCAACTCAAAATGTGTTTGTGAAGATTAGATTTCTCGATTCCTTTCGTTTAATGGCTTCTTCCCTTGATAAGCTGTCGGAAGAACTCGATTCTGATTAATGTGTACAAGTGAAAAAGTATTTTCTAGATCTTCGACATTTCCAACTTGTGCGAAGAAAAGGTGTTTTCCCTTATTCATACGTGGATGATATTTCTAAGCTTGATCAAACAGTGTTTCCACAGAAAGACGATTTTTCCGAAAAGCTCACTTCCCTCCCAATTTCCGATGAGGATTACGAAAGAGCTAAAACTATTTGAAACGCTTTCTCTTGTTCAACTCTCGGAGAATACTCTGACCTGTACTTAAAAACAGACGTTATGTTATTAGCAGATGTTTTCAAGAATTTCCGAAAAATATGCATTGCCACTTATGACTTAGACCCAGCTCAGTATTACACCGCACCAGGGCTTGCGTGGGATAGCATGTTAAAATTCACTGGTATAAATTTAGAACTTCTAACCGACATCGATATGTTAAAATTTTTTCAAAAAGGTGTACGTGGAGGTATAAGTCAATGCGTTCGAAGAATGCATTTCGCTAACAATCCACACCCCCTACATTACAGCACCTCTGTTCCTACCTCTTATATTATGTATTTGGATGCTACTAATTTTTATGGACATAGTATGAGTCAACCCCTTCCTGTTTCCCACTTTCGTTCTCTCTTTAGATGCTTCTTCTGAATACGGTTACGTACTTGAAGTCGATGTTGAATATTCCTAACACTTCCATGATTTACATTGTTACATGCTGATCTCCCTTTAAACAAAATATATTGTTCATTATCTAACGCTGAAACAAGCCCTTTGCAGTGGACTAAAACTCCCAACTTTGTAGCCATTCAGATGAACAAATTACCTATTGTTTACGACAAACCTCTCTATATTGATTTTACCATTTTGGATTTGTCAAAAGTTGTTATGTATGATTTCTACTACAGCTTTCTGAAACTAAAATATCACCAAAATAATTCTTTGTAATATATATATACAGATTCTTTCATTTTTAAAGTGTTTACTGAAAACTTTTACAGCGATATTGTTGAAAATATTCATTACTTTGATACTTCCAATTATCCTCGCGTTAATAGTTTCAATATTCCCATTACCACATCCGTTATCGGTAAATTCAAAGACGAGTTTCCGAACAATTAGGGACAATTCCACCATTATAAAATGTATGTATGTCTTTGTTTCAGACCTCCATACTATGTTCATCCAAATGAAAACTAAAGATCCTAAAGATGATAAACGTTTCTTAATTCCGAAAACAACTAATACGCTTCCTTGGGGACATTATAATATACAAAACTCGGAAAATTCAATTTCAAAGTTGAACAGTCACGTCGATAAATTAGTTCAAAATTTTAATCTGCTCCATAAAAGCAATTTAACGGTTGGAGAATATTTTATTCAAAAACTTCGAGGGTTGTTCATTTCCACAAGAATCTATTGATACTATTTACGAACAACTTATGTAACAATCACTTGTATGTATATGTAAATAATGCTCCAATGTTATATTTTAAAACTTTATTATTGATTGTATACACTTGTCTATATAAATAAACAAACGTTATAACACAGGTTAGTTGTTTTCTTTTGTTTTTTCTAAACATATAAAGAAAACGTTAAATGTTTCTGCAGTTACAATTTATTACCTTAATAACAGTAACAATGAATAAACTTTTTTATAATCTTCGATATCAGTGGATGGCCACTTGCCTGAGTCAGGACCATTTCGCCAGCCTGGAGCCTTTTCCGTTCCTTCTCGCAAAATGTTTTCTTCTATCCATCGCAACACTGTCTGATGACGACTGTTAATGGTTGGACTTAAAGTATATGGAAGCTTGAACAAGTTGATTAACTTAATAAACTTTTCCAAATATTTCGGTTGTGCATAGTATACTACATCCATTACTAAATCATCTACACACTTCAATAATGGTGTATACGCGTTCTTAATATGAATGATGGAGAATTTTTTGTTCCTGACTAGAACTGACCCGTTTGTTAACATTTCCTTTAGAAAACATATATCATTTCGTGTGTAATTATAATTTGTTTCATTTAAAATCCCTTGTACATCATCCACTTTTTCGCTTGTATGGGAATCAGTGGGTATCGTTGGGTGTCATCGTGTCGTCAGTGTTATTAGACGGTTTCAGATGCCATAGAGTGTATTGTTGTGTCGTGTTGTATCGGTTGGTGTCGTTTTTCGCGGTTTGTCGTTTCGTATCAGACAGTCGCAAGCTTGCGCTGTGCGTTGTTTTGTACCAACCAAATGTGCGTATGCGTTTTGCGCAGTTTTGCGATTCGTTGTCTTTTGACTTTGTCCTTATACTTATATCAGAGACAACAACGAGACGGGGGACTGGGCCTGAAAATTTGTCCGTCGTTTTCTACTCTTTCTGGTTCACGTAATTGCCGATATTTGTCTCTTTATCACGCATCAGGGAAAGCAATCGTAGATGGAGTAGTCATCGCTTTACCCACTGTTGCCATATAATCTACAATTTCTGTATATACATTTTGATGTCCATGTTCCGCTCACGCTTGATGAAGAGACAGAAGACATAAACAAGAATCACTTATTTGCGATATGACAACGCTGCCAGAACTTTTGGCATATTGTTTGGCGTTATTGTAATGGCCGCTTTGTTTAGTTCATAGTTTAGTTGATTGAATTGTAGGTGTTTAGTGTTTGTAGAGTTATTGTGTGCGATTTTCCAGTTTGCGACCTGGAAGTATTGACGTTAATTAGTGTGTAGTGTAGATTATTAAATTTGTGCCTTTTAACAGACAATTGAAGGTAACAATGAAATGGATGGTGTTAAACTACAACTACTAACTGTGATTAATGTTTAACTAATAAGTATTTATGTTTATATGGCCATTCAGTTTTCCAATGTTCTTTATTTTAGTGTTTGTATTGGTATCGTCTGTAAGAAACATATATATGCAACCAAATACATGACATTTTCAATAATATGCGACTTTTTATTGTTATTGTTACCCTCATCTCTTTAATAATATTTGTAGCCATTATGTACTTTGTGCGTGTATGCATGTTATTGTTTTTAGAGTAGGTATAAATGAGTAGACAGAGCAGATAATTGTATGGTGTTTACAAATTGTGGCAATAACGATACTAAATAAATAACAACAATTACTTGTTTCAGACTACGAGTATAAAGTCAAAAATAAAAAATTTCTGTTTTAGTGGATTACGTCATTAAGTGAAAGTACAAATCTTACATTCAAGTTCAGGTTTGGATCCCTGGGCAGTCAAGGTCAAATCCAAATAGCGATGAAAACGGGTAATTATTTTTTCTAAACTAGAAATGGCGTAGTTTATTATTAATATTGAGTGTGTTTGTAATGTAAATTAAAACCGAAATAGGACAAAAAAGTGATAAATGCTCTAAGTTAACTTTACAACTTTCATGTTATTTTTCATCACCAATAAAACACAGTAGATGCTGAAAAAATTGATAAAACATACAAAAATACAAAATAATCTACCGTGAAATCAAAACAAAATTTAAAACAAAGAAAAATATAAAGCTAACACATATTGAGAAATAAAATGCTTAATCTTTATTGTTCAAGTTGTAACTTAAAAGAACCACTTGAGATACTTTCTCGGTTTTCAATCTTTCCCTCTTTTCAGTTACAATTTGTCCTGCCTTAGAAAATATTCTTTCAGAAGGCACAGAGGTAGCCGGAATACATAGCCTTGTTTTCATTATTTGGTAGAGCTTTGGGTATATGTGTCTTCTTTGATGCCACCATACAAGAGGATCCTGCCACACACCTGAACCATCTTTTCTTGGCAAAATTGGTTCATCTAAGTATTTGTCTACTTCAACAATAGCTGAAGCAGTTGGGTTCGTAGGTGTTAGATACTCTTGAACCTCTACATCAAAGTTTCGCCATAATTTTTGAAGCAGGTCCTCTTTTTCTGGTGTGGTAGACTCATGTATTCCAGTGCTGTTGTCCATGTTATTGTTGCTTATATTGGTGTCTTGATTTTGATTAACCAATTTTGTAGATGCTACCTTTGAGTACAAAGACTCGACTGCCCGTTTATATTTTTTGTCGTCGATGAATCCAAATTTTTTGAATCTGGGGTCCAAGATTGTTGCTTGACCTATCAGCTGATTCTCCTCGATGTCATGAAATCTGCGTTTGAGTTCTTGCCGAAGTTTTTTTAACATGTTTCCAACTAAAGGCACAAATGTATTGAATTCTAATTTGTTTAAGTGTCTTGTAATCTGTTTGTAATATAAAATTATGGTTGAAGCGCTAATCCTTTGTTCTGAACTTATTGCTGTTGTTATTAAATAAAAAATTTCGAGAACTTTAACAGATTGTTCAGCCATAATCCATTCTTCATTCGTAAGTTGGACATTACCCTCTAAATCTTGACTTTTAGAAGAAGTGTTCAAAATTGCCAAAGTGGAAATCACTGCGTCTTTCATTTTTAAAAGTCTACTTATCATGTCGTATGTAGAGTTCCAACGTTTTGGAACATCATTTTTTAATTTTAAAGGCGAAATCCCCATATGCTCTGCTGAAGCCTGCTGACAAATTAAGTTAAGCGAATGAGCAAAACAGCCCCAGAATCGCCAACCACCAATACGAATGGCTGCTTGAATGTTTGCTGCATTGTCAGATACAATGGCAGATATTTTGTTAGTTATTTGCCATTGTTCGATTATTTCATTTAGCTTAGCTGAAATATTTTCGGCGGTGTGCCTTTCAGAACTGTGTACACTTCCCAACAAATCTGAAGTCAGGAAAGTGCTGTTTTCATTTTCTACAATGTAATGAGCTGTAATACTAAAGAAGCTGTCGTTTGATCTTGATGTCCACCCATCAGTGGTTAAACACACTGCAAAAGCTCTTTCTAAACGACTTTTAACAAGATCAACTGTTTGATTATAAAATGCCGGAATCATTGAATTTGATACTGTTTTTCGTGTAGGAACCTTTGTAATTTGGATTAAGTAAGAATAGTAAACGTTTAAATTCTGTATCTTCGACTATGCTAAGTGGGTGGTACTCTTTTGTGATCATACAAATTAATTGTTTATCAATTTCTTTTTGTTTGCTGATTGGTAGAGGCTTCTGAAAAAATGCAGTGATGGTTTGGACATTACTTGTACCTGATGAAGTTGATGGCTCAGATTTTTGGGTTGTAGACTGAGGCTCTGAAAACTGCAATACCCGAAACAGTTTCTGAAGGTGGATCTTCTACTGTTTGCCTACTAATTGGCTGTGTAGGATATCTATTTTTCATATGTCGGATAAGTGTAGATGTTGATTTGTTTTTTACTGCTAACATTTGTCTACAGTATAAACACTTTACCTTGCCGTCTACCTCATCTGAAAAGTGTGTCCAAATTTCACTTTTTTTTGGTGCCATATTTAGTAGTTATACCACTATCTAAATTTTATTATTAATTGTAGTTGTATAGTTAATTTATTATTAGTTGTAGTTGTACAGTTAGATTAGTATTATATTCAATGTTTTATTATTTTTTGTTTTATATTCCTTCTTTTATTGTTAACGTTTTTGTATTGATATTTAAATGTAATTTTAATAATTAAAAATGTAAAACAAATTTGTGTAATTTTAATTCTAAACGTACATGAGTCTTGGTTTTTTACTGCTTTTATTTGCCTTAATTGATATCCAGCGAAGAACTGATTATTTATTATTATAACTATTTATTTATTTTCAATTTTTTTGTGAATTTCCCTACTTACAAGTTACGAACGAATCAACTTTAAACCAGTCCCATAGATAATAAAAGTGTGGGTTAAAAAGATGAAACCATAGATATGTGAAACTGACAAGGAACAATAATGCAAAACAATATTTTATTTTTGTAGGTATAAGTAAATAAATAATCCGTCTTGTATTTATACTTTATTTTTTTATTTCAAGTTAACAAGTTTCACACTTTTAATTTTTTTAACACAAATTTAATGTATTACTTATCGTTCTAATAAATAATTTTCTAATTCCAACAATATTTTTATATTTTATGTGAGAACTGTCTCTGTTTATGCAGAACTTAACATAAGCCTAACGCTATCGCCACTCTATGGTATACGTATCACATGCAAACGTGTCGCTTGCTGTTTCAGCACGTTTCAGCAATCGTTTCAAAACTGCGATTGCGTATGTGAATCTTTTACTGTGTCATATGAAACAATTGTGTTGAAACAGTGTGTTGATACAGCACACGGTATCAGTATTACTGTATCGACACACTAAAATTTTGTGTGTTACCCATGCCTACTTCGAAAGAATAGGTAGAGGTGGGGATCGAACCCAGGATCTTTTGCTCAGCAGTAGTGCTTGCGACGACTAAACTAATGTAGCAGTTTAAATTTCTAGTCTCACCTAAGTATTCGTAAGTCAGTCAATAAATTAATCAAATTTATACAAGAAATTATATTTAACAGTATTTTAAGTCGAGTGACTTTAAAAAAATTAACTTATCTAATCGATCAACATCCAAACGACTCCTTTCGTCAGTAGCAATATTTCCCACAACAGAAAAAAGCCTTTCATATGGAACAGAAGTTCCAACTATTGCAAAAGTATTTGTTGGCAATCGGCGTTATTGAGCTGTACAAGGAATTTTTTTGGTGATACCAATATGTAATAGGAGCCGTCGTTTCAAAGTCGACGACAGGCTATGTTAAATAATGTTTCAATTCGTCTTGTAAACCTTGACCTAGAGTTTCTGCTTGAAATAATTGTAGCTGAGTTTTTACTAACATGTTATGAAATTCCCAAATGTTAGATTCTTCTGCTTCCTTCAGCTGGCATTCCAAATTATTTTCTGGATCTTCATTACTTAATTTATTCTCCAATTGTTTTTTTGAAGCTACAATCATATTATGAATTTTATCAATGGCTCTGGAGCATGCTACTCTGTCAGAAAAATGAATTTTCTTGAATCTTGGATCCAGTAGTGTGGTGATAGCTAACACATGTACTTGTTCCACTGTACCAAATCTCTTCTTTAATTCTTCCAATATTAAATTTTTGGTTGCAGCACCGACATCTGTTTCCGCCTTCATTGTACTATATGTTTTCAAAAGACAGGAAACTATTGGTATAATTTTTCTTGACGTTACAAATTTCTCTACGGATACTTCTCTTGTCACAGCTTCCATAGGTTTTAAAATATTTATAAGATCTTTGATACCATCTAGTTGACTGGCTGTTAACATAGGTGGAGCTTTCGGATAATTGAGTAATATCGGGGCAAGTAGCTCCGATAACTGTACAAACCGAACTAGCTGATAGTAAATTGAATTCCATCGTGTGCAAACTGACTGAATCAATTTGAGTGGTACTGCTTTATCATTTTGCGCTTTACGAAGAGCATCAGCTACATTTACATTTTGTTTACAGTATCTAGTTATATCCATTACAGTATTTAGCAACTGTTTGGCACTTTCAATACCAGCTTTTTCTTCAAAAGGTTTTTGAGCTGCTAAATTCAAAGTGTGGGCAAAACACCATAAGTGTTTTTGTTTGCCAAATGCAATTGTTACGGCCTTGACGATATTCGCACCATTATCAGTAACAACTGCTGCAACTTTTTCTGGAGTTATACCCCATTTTTCAGTCATTGTTATTAACATTTGACATAAATAATCAGCATTATGGGGCTCAGATAAATGGGACACACCAAAATTTATACTGATTAGTTCACTTTCATGTATAAAATGTCCAGTTAAACCCATGTAGCTTCTAGTATTATGTGTATCTGTCCAGATATCTGTAGTTAAACATATTGACTCTACTTCTAAGAGCTTTTCTCTGTATTGCAAAGAAAGAACATCATATTTGTTATCTATCATTTGTGTAATTGTCTGCCGTGAAGGAAGTTTATATAAAGGCACTGCTGTTTTCATTAATTATGTGAAACCTTCTTTTTCAACTGTATTTAATGGCAACGTATCCTTGCAAATCATTAACATGATAGCATTACTTAGTTGTCCATACTTCTTTCCATTCACTGGAAAAAAAATTAAAGCTGTACATTATCACCGCCCATAAATATACCATGACCATAATCAACAGAGTAAGTAATTCATAACGTTAACAAAAAATCTCACTATTAAATGCTTTAATATTATTAACACATGAATCCATAGTTAACTGATTGAGTTTTGATGTTTTCAATGATACTGATGATGACGCTATACTTTCTAAGTCAGAATCATAGTACTCTTTTGAACTGGTCAAACTCAAAGCATCATTTATGCCAAATTTTCCTTTTGATGTCGACGTAGTAGCAATATCGTCAATTGTCTGAAAAGGATTTTGTTTTTGTGTTCCATTATTATTTCAAATTACAAAATAAATACAATAAAACATAATAGAAATGCAAGAAATATACAATTTTCAAACAAGCATGCATTAATAAAAAAGGCATATGTTGTATTGTAAGGAAAAGGTACGGGTACACACACTAGTTTCTTTTTTGTCATCACCAACACCAATACCATCACTTGCCACCACCAGTTTTCGTTTTCGTTGACTTACGGACTTAATACATGGATGTCTTCGTAATAGTGATGTCAAGTACGATTACTTTTTGGTACTCGTTAGTACCAGTTACTTTATTAATCAATACTCGTTACTTTGTAATCGTTACAAATACTCGTTACTTTTTCTGTAATACATAATATCGTTTACCTAGGTACGATCCACAGTAACGGCGATTACCAATAAATAATCGGTAATATGTACCTATGTGTATAATTATGTTATTCCCTTTTTATATGTATTATCTTTTATTCCTAAATAAAAAATAAATAGTTCAATAGAAATTTAGTTTTATAATAATAACAATAAGAAAAGTGCAGCTCTCTTTATAAATCAATAGAACTCAACAAGCCATTTTTTAACATTGTACCTAGTACCTAAATTATACGTAACTATAAATACAGATATTTATATTATCGTATGTTGACGCAAACGACGACGCGATGCTGATCTACATGTTTATAATAAAATAATAACACGATGAATGGTGCAAGTAGTCCTTTAAGCACGAGCTTGTCTTCATCATAGATAGTCTTCGTTCTGTTTCATTTCCACCCATACATCATATATACCTAGATATGTACTTAGGTACATAATATGGATAATGAATATAACAGGTACATGGTACATTTTTTTGTTCCCATATCCTGCACAAAATAATATTGGTAATCGAACTGGCATGGCATATCGATTACCTCGATTACTTCGTCTTACGACTCCTACGATTAATGTACCGAACAGTACCGAGAGTACCGATGGGACGCGGTATAACTAAAAGTAATCGGTAACGATTACTTTCTCAAAGTAGTACTCGATTACTACGATTACTACCAGGTAACGAGTATTGAATAACGAATCATTACAATATTGACATCACTACTTCGTAATAAATGGTTGCGTAAGTTTGTTGTATTTCCGCATGTTTTGACTTCGATACTACAATACTTGCATACGCCATTTGATCCTTTTTTTAAAAAGTGATATCATTTATCACTTTTAGTTGACATTTTAGGCTAAAAAGAATAACAATACTTTAACAAAAATGCAAACTGCAATGCAGACGCACATTTCTCGATAAATCGGTTTCAATCTAATCACTTACTATTTTTCAAATTAAAATAATATTTATCCACAGTATATTTTTTATAAATAAACTCACTCACAATCACAAGAACAGAAACAGATAGGTTAGGTTTGACGCCTGAATCCCGGAATTCCCGGATAGAAAAATAAAATGTTTTTTTTTTTTTAACGCAAGTAACGCCACCTTTGGAAGCGTTCATAAATATTTACTTTATGGTGCGTTCAAATTATCGCCCAAGTACTAGTTACCAGTTCAGTATACTCCGTTTACTTTCTGTAGCGACGTGACCTTTAGAATGACCTGCGCAAGAGAGAAGAGAACGGCACTAGGCCAGAAAAGAAAGGAGACAACTTTCGGCCAAACACTTAGCCGGTGATGAGCGTATAATCTGTACAGTACTGCACGAAAAATTGACCAGTTTATCCACTAAAATTGCATTGCCCCAATGTGCTATATTGGTACCAATTATTACTGAAAATATTAACGAGATGTTTATTTATATTTGAAGACATATTAAAGGCTCATTATTTTAGATTTCATTTTTAGAATTAATTTTTTTAGTATCTTCACGTTGAATCAACGTAGCATTAGTAGAAACAATTATTCGATAATAATTTAAAGTCGTTACCTTTATGGCTGAACAAGTTTCGTTAAGAATTAGGACTTTGTGAAGCAAACCAATTGTTTTCTGTATATTTATATTCTATGAAATAAGTTTAGTTTTTAAATTCAATTTTGTTTGATTGCCGTCCGCATTAGCGTTACCCAATGTGCACCACGTGGAGGTTGCCGGATCGGACTTAGCACATCATTTGGCCCTGAAAAAAGCCGATTTTTTTAAGATGAGAAGCGTTAAACATCCAGTGCATCTTCGTCTGTTGAATCAGAGCTATCGGTGTCTGAAAAATCAGACGATTCATCATCATTAGCCCTCAAATTTATTATTAGGTCGTCAATGACGAGATCAACTGCCGGGTCTTCAGCGGCATACTGGTTTTCATTTTTTAAGACGTGGTCGCACAAAGTTTTCCACGATTCTTCGGTAAATGACGTAAAAAACTCTTTACAATATTTCTCGACGTCGTCTAATTTGAAGCTAACGTTTCGATCTGCAACAAATCGCTTCAAATTGGACCAGACGTTTTCTATAGGATTCAAATCCGGGTGGTAAGGTGGTAAGCTTACAAATATCATGTCCCGCAGTCTTAACAATTTCATCGACCTCGTACGTTTTGTACCTTGGCTTGTGCATCTTGATTAAGTAATAAAGGTCAGGCTTTAAGGCTTGTTCAGTAAATGGAATGTTTCGAGCTTGCAACCAACTCTTCATTTCCGCTTTTAAGGCGTTCGAAGAAGGTACCTTTTCCTTTTGCACGTTGTGGTATGGTGCGTTGTCAATTACCAACACCGAACGGGGCGGTAAATTGGGAATAAGCTTCTCTTGCAGCCATCTTTTGTAGTTTTTATAATTCATGTCGTCATGGTAGTCTCCCGATTTCATGCCAGATTGAAATATTAAATCGGCATTTTTAATGAAGCCCATGGTTCCACCCGCATGAACTATAATTAACCTTCTTCCCTTTCCAATAGGATGCAGTAGTCCCGTTTTGTCGCCATCGCTCCAGGAGTTTTTGTGGACATGGTTGGAGTGAATGAACGTTTCATCCATGTACACAATCGGACGACCTTCTTGGCGGAAAGTTCTCATTTTTCTTAAGAAAACTATTCTTAAATGGCGAATCTCGTGCCTTTCCACCAGTACTTTTCTGTTGGTTTTGCTCTTTGTCCATTTAAACCCCATTTTATGCAGAACCTTCCACATAGTTGTAGTTGAGCCTTCATATCCCGTTGCCTCTTGGTATTTACGATATATCCTTCTCAGGGTTGGAACCACTTTTTCTGTTAGGTAGAAGTTGTGAATGATTCTCCGCAGAAGATCTTGATTAAATTCATCCAAGTTTGATTTTGGACAGCGTTTCTGGAGTTCTTCTCTTGGTTTCTTCAACGAAGGCTGCTTCCCTTCTTCAACATTCTTCTTTTCAGCTGCTATACGTTTAATAGTTCCAATACTATATCCCGTTGCGGCTGCAACACGTTCCTGCACTTTATTAAGCGGAATAATAAAGCCCTTTTGATCCCTTTCTGCTTCAAAAAAGTGCAATACATTTGCAATTACTTCTTTGCACTGGACGTTTAACGCTTCATGGAACAAAACTTTTGGCAGGTACTGTACGAAAAAGCGTGTTTAATGAACAAGAGTCGAGAGTGTAATGAGCCCCTTCACCCCTACCTAAGATTTTGCCAGCGCGCATACAAGACAGTGGAAGGGGCACATTAAAAAACGAAATACCGCAGCCAGTTTAGGAATATTTTTATCGCTAATTCTTTGAATGGATCGGCCCGATTCGGGAGGTTTATGGATCGATTCAGTAAATCGATGCATAGCTCAAAATCGATCTGAAAAATCGATTATATTACTCTAAATAATCTATTTTTCAATTAATCGATTTTAAATCGACATGCCTACTTTCAATGCAATAACTAACGATTACAACTGACTACACTCGCCACGTTTAATCTCATTTATAATCATAATTGTTTTAGGGGAGAAGGTACACAAAATTGTAAACTTGTTACCATTTATGAATACAAATGACTACATCTCACAAAACGTTTCTTTTATGGATCTAGCTGTTATGAGATGTGTCAAGCCCTAACCATTTCACGTTAACCATATCACCTCTACGTAGTAGTACTCGCTCCACCAAAAACACGTCTTGATAAGTAGCTTTCTGTAATTCCATACCATAAAATCCTCCTTTTACCATATGTCTTCCCCATTATCATCTTTTAAGTAATACATAATTGGATCAGATAATTTTATACGGCTTATTGTAAATAGTTCGTTGGACCAATTCGGTCTGACCTTTCCTAAACAATTTACGATATTTACTTATTCGCACCCGGTCTGCCACTTTAAACCGAATTTTTCGTAAATCCATCTTTTTTGGGTTGTTGTACACTTTTCAAAAGTGTTTCTTCTTTTCGTCTAGTGACTTTGTTTGGTTTAATTTCGATAGTTCTGTGAACCTTATTGTTGTATTCATTTACTATATCTTGTAATATATTCAACCATTTGTAGGATCCTTGTAAACTAAAGCGTTGCCACATTTTTGATTTTAGCGTTCTATTCACTCGTTCCACAACTGATGCCTTCTTCGTGCTATACGTTGAGTAATGGTTAATTTTATATTTTTCTATCACTTTTCTCACTTGTTCGTTATAAAATTCTTTTCCTAAGTCAGTTTGCATATTATCAAAAATACGTTTACTTCTTTTGAGAATTAACTGTAAAGCTCTTCCAACATCTTCACCTGTTTTGCGTTTTAATGCTTGAGCCCATACGAATTTTGAAAAAACGTCTATTATAACTAAAATGTATCGGAAACCTTTATTTTGTCTTGCATACGGAATCATTTCAACTAAATCGGCTTGATGAAGATCACCCAATCCTTTAACAACTACCTTACGACGTGTGAAATTAATCCTAGCGGGTTTATGTAGTTCTTTTACAACATCTTCTTTCATATTCATTTTTTTCTAATCATGAACTACGGTTGTTGATTTAGAACTGCTCGATTGTGCGCCACCTGTTGCTCTTTGTTCTAAAGTATTTAACCTTACTTTAATCTCCTTCGCTTCTTTTTTTAGTTGTTCTACCATTACCACTAATTCCTTGTTGAGATCTTCTGTCTTTTAATTTGTTCCTTGAATTCCTTTATCTGCAAATTCCATAACTTCTTTACACTCATCTTGAATGAAGGTCTCTATTAATTAAACGCTCGTATCTATTTCTCTTTTCATGTCTTGCTCAATCTCAGTCTTCAGTTT
This sequence comes from Agrilus mali, assembly GCA_029378335.1. Classification (NCBI taxonomy): domain Eukaryota; kingdom Metazoa; phylum Arthropoda; class Insecta; order Coleoptera; family Buprestidae; genus Agrilus; species Agrilus mali. Next base: position 12,002,319 of record CM055662.1, read on the forward strand.
CTTCGACAATTCTTCATCACTTTTTCTAGTAAACGTTTCTACATCTTTACACTAGTTTTATTTTTGTTGAAAGAGAGTCCATGATTATGCCACTATTCTTTTCTATTAAATCATTCACCCAGTTTGTTAAATGCTTATCCCTTTCATTGTTCAAGTTGTCCATTTCTCTTTGCAAATTTTTCATCATGATCTCTATAGTATTGTTATAACTACTCGTCAACTTTATACCAACTTTAGAGAGAGTTGTTGTGAATTCTTTTCTTAAATCGTTCAGTTTTGTATCACCTTCATTAACAGCAGTTTCCTTTACCTTTTCACGTTCGATTCTTATGTGCTCTTTTGTTAACCTATATTTTTCATCTACATGCTTTTTTGTAGCTGCGTGAAATCCGGCTATAGGCTCATTCAAATGTATAATACGTGTATTAGCCACGTCGACAAAATTTAACATTTTATCGAATGCCTTTCTGATATCCACCTTATCATCTTGTGATAAAACAAGTTTAATTTTTTTTTCTAAAAATCGTACATTAACAGCGTCATGCTTTTGCTGATGATCTGCGATTCTAGTTAAGCGGTTATGATTAGAATCGTGAGCATTTCTAAATGCTCGCGAATATGATCGTATTTTGTCTAACCCACGGCCGAACTTATCAACCGTCATTGTCTAACTAACCATTCTAACAATTTGTTCATTCGATTATATTGCACTCACGCAACTCTTCTAAAATTGATTGGATTTCGTTTTCATGATTTGTGTTGCCTGTTTGTTGAGAAGCAACTAATAACAATTCATTAGCGTCATCAAAATATTTGTATTCTGTCGGCTTTTCGTTGTAAGTCAAAAACGACAAGCCTCCACCTTTAGAAGGCTCCGTTGTTTGCTGCCTTAAATTGTATACTGCTCCCGAACGTTTTAATATATCCGCATAGCCTCTCCGTTCTTTAATTGATGTTGGATATTCAGAACTTAATTTAAACAGTTGCTCATATAATCCCACAGTACCTGTGTATTTAAATTTTTCATCGATTACGACGTCTGATCCATCAAAATCTACTTCAGAATCACCGATAAAAAAATTATTAATATCCCATTCGTATCGAACTTTGTCAAAACGGGGATTCACAATTTCAGTATTAAATATATTACTGTCATTATCTTGATAATTCCTTCTACATAACCTCAAGGTAGAGGATGGAATTCCTCCAAATATTCTCCAAATCGAGGGCTATTGACATAATCTGAGTATTCTTTTTTTGCCTGTTCGAACACACTCATCCATGGTACTATCGATGTATTCCGGGCTTGTTGGCCGTGGTCGTTGGGATTTTACTCCTGAGGCATTCTCAAAGGTTGATGGTCGCTGTTGGTCTCGGTCGAAGTGTTCGTCGGCGCTCGTTGTCGCTGAATGTTTGAGAATGCCTGCCGCAGCTGCAGGCGAAACGTCAGGAGTAAAATCCCAACGACCACGGCCAACAAGCCCGGAATATATCGATAGTACCATAGACGCCGGCCGTGAAAGCCTACATTCAGTTAACACTCATCCGTTGGTGGGTTAACTTAATATACACTTTCGTCCCTTTAGAAGGAAGGGGGATCTTGAAGTATGGTGGCTGGAGCATTCGAAGGACCACGTTTTCTAATTTTTATTGGAGTTGATGATGCTGGAACGTCACTTTTCAACCAATTAGTAATGTCTGGTTTTAATTCCTTTTTGGTCTCTTCACCCAGCTTAGATTTCAAGTGAAGAAGCGATTTTGTAATTGGTTGGTATGTTTGTTGCAATAGGAGATTCTTTCCCGCCATCGATTCCTTTAACATTTGCAATTTCCTCTTTACTGCTTTCCTAACTTTGATCAGTTCTTTCTTTGTTTTCACATCTATGCTGTTGTTATAGTCGTCTTTTAACAACTGATTTCATTTCTATCACTTACATTACTATATATTTATCGAATCCTATACGATATCTCCCCTAATTTATACCACAATCCTTGTTAATTACTAGAAATCCGAATTTCTCTTTCCAACATACTCCACATATACTTTTAAATTGGTCAAAAGTCATGTCTACAGTGACATGATCAGAAAAAACGTGTTTGAGATTTAATTCGTCTTGTTTAAACAGTATTATTAAGTTAGGGATTTGAGCATATGTTTGGTTTAAATAAAAAGTGTCGATTGAGCTATGTCTTTCCATACTAAAGTATTCCCTTATCTTATTCTGATTATCATTCGCAACATCATCAAACATGAATACAGAATTAGGTCTCGCCTCTGATGGACCAATTAGTTCATCAGAATCTCTATAAGGAAAATAACCAATTCCAGCAATTTGTTGCAATAATTCAGCTAAATACTTATATTTTGGTTGATATAACGACTTTGAATAAACATACACGTTTTCAAACCGTAAACCGTTTGGTTGCTCCAATAGTCCTATAATCACATTTGTTTTCCCACAGTTTGAAGGTCCAGCGACGATGCATCTTATTGTGGATGGTAGTAAAGGACCATGACGATTTATTTTCGTAGCGATGTTGAAGTCGCGATTGGTTATCGGTAGAACAGATGGATGTTGTACTATCCGCATGTTTATTCATTATTAAACAATTTCGATGTGTTACCTACGGATATATATATTTAAAGTTTACGTTGCTTATATAGTCAGTTGGTGAACAATAGTGAAAGCGTTCACACCAAACCTGTTATATGAAACACACCGTTCTGAATAGTCTTATAGATAGATTACCTTTCGAATTACATCTCCCAGGCTATAACTTTTGTGGTCCAGGGACACGATTGAACAAACGATTAGCGCGAGGTGATATTGGTATAAATCCTCTCGACGACTATTGTAAAGTACACGATATTGTATACACAATTTCACCAAACATTTCGCAACGTCGAATAGCAGACTAGGTTTTAGCACAACAATCTTTACGAAAACTAAAGTCGTTAGACGCATCGATAGGTGAACGCTTGGCAGCTCTCACAGTTGCTTCAGCGATGAAGGCCAAGGAGAAACTTGGAATGGGACACAAACGACGACGTCATCGAAAAAAAGGTGGTTCGATTCCGTTGGTGAAACTAAATAAGAGAAAACGAACAAGAAAAGGAGGACTTGTACCTTTTCATAAACTAGTAACAACTGCGAAACTTGTTCTAAAGAAAAAGAAGCCTTTGCAGCTGTTAGATGCTGCTAAAATTGCACTAAATAAAATTAGAAGTCTTGGAAAGAGATCTAAATATCCTAGAATCATTCCAATTCCAAAGACAGGTGGTTTTCTACCGTGAATTCCGATTTTCGCGAGATGATCAGCCCTTGGGGCTCTCTCTGGTGGTGCTGCTGGGATAGCTAAAGCTGTACAAGATGCTAAATCGGCGCAGCAACAACTACAAGAAGCTAAACGTCATAACAATTTGATGGAAGCTATTGGTCTTGGAAAAAATATTTCGATTCAACCTTCCCGTACAGGTTTAGGTTTATACCTTAAACCCTTTCAACAGAAAAAAAAGTAAAATTTTTCTTGAAGTGACCTTATCGTCCTCGTAACAGACTTAGATTTATATAATTACATTCGCTATTTACAAATTCCATATTTTCGTAGAATCTTCATGCGTAACGCATCATCAAGAAAAGTTCACAGGTGCGAAAGTGGAATCATTAATTTAGATACAGGAACTGGTACACATTGGGCAGCTTACGTAAAACAAAACAACAAAGCTATTTACTTTGATAGTTTTGGTGATCTCCGTCCACCGAAAGAATTTGTTCATTATTTACAATCTGCTGGTCCTTGCGTTGTTACTTACAACTACGATGGTGTTCAGAACCCCACCAATTTTAACTGTGGTCATTTAGTTCTCCAATTGCTACAACAAATTATGCAAACCCGTTTTTAAAATACATCATTACAGTTACTTCTCTGTATGAAACAGAACGTTAAACCGAAAACATGTCTTACACATTCTCCTTGACTCATACGAAGTCAGAGCTACAAATGATAATAAGTCCACCGATTGTTTTAAACGACGATGAAGAATATCAAATAGCTTTATTAAATTTTGAAGCCTATAACAGTATTCCAAATATCGATAAAAACAACAACAAATTCTATTTTGAAGGTTCTAACAAACCAGTCGTAGTTCTTCCAGAAGGATCCTATGAAATCGATGATATTAATAATACTCTTCAGGAGAAATTGAAAGGGACTGATGACAGTATTCACCTCTCTGGAGACAATACTACATTAAAGAGTACCAGAAAAGTTGATTTCACTCCAGCAAAGATATTAGGTTTTAATAATAAGCTTCTACCATCGATTGAAGAGGAGTCTGACCATGTAGCTGACATTTTCAAGGTAAACGCAATTTCAGTAACCTGTAATCTTATATCTAACTCCTACATACATACCAATGATGGTACTAAAGGACAAGATGGGCATGTACTCCATCAATTCTTTCCCAATGTACCTCCCGGATTTAAAATTGTAGAGAATTCCACAAATCTTATATATTTATCTATCAACACACGTGTCATCGATTACATTTCCCTTAAAATAGTTGATCAAGACGGTAATCTTGTTAATTTCCGTGGAGAACGCGTCACAGTAAGACTTCATTTACGAAAAGTATAATATGGTTACACGATATAGTTGCAACCAACGATATTCGAACAAGAATAATACTATAAAACATTACCACACTCTCAGACGCTCATTTCGCTTACACCCATTCAACGATCAACACCGTCCAATAAACAGTTCGTTAAATCTTTGAGGTTGCGGCTGAAAAAGACGAAACGCTAAAATGGTTGTAGAAATACTGAATGTCACCGAGAAAGCTGTTTTCGACAACACTATTTCTAATGCTGATAAACATACCCATCAACCTTACGCGAATTTAACTTTTAAAAATAATGATACCATACGAATCCCGATAGAAAATGAAGATGTATACACCTTACCTTCCAATACTTTCAAGTAGGGTAAGATAACCGATTCTAAAACAGAGGAGTGAGGAGGGTGATTTATTACCATAAAAGCCTGAAATAATTATGATGTAATGATTGATGTATTGTAATGAAAAGTGGGTCAAGGTCATAAATGTATGAAAAGGAAGGGAAAGGGAAAGGGAAGGGAAGGTATTGATAAGAAGAGCTAAGAAGAGGGGGATTGCCTCAGAATAGACCAAAAAAGTTGACGTCTCTGCTGAGCTGTAGTGCAGAGTAAACAGAGAAGTGTATGTGTATCATCGATTTCGTAAACCATACCAGACTTTTCGCAGAGGTATGAGCCTTCCCCCTGACGACAAGGTCGACAGCAATGGTTTACAACATCACAATGGTATACTCTGCAGCTCTGACACAAAAGCTGAGGTCTGTTGTCAAGACATTACTGACAAGAGAAACCTGTTTCTTCTATACAGCTTTCGCGAAGACGTTTGCAAAACACACACTGGAGTAGGGTGGTGTTCCAAGGAGTTGTCTGCATGAAAGGCGTAAGCACAACAGATACACGGGAAAGGTTCATGTTACAGTGGGAAATCCTTCCGAAGAAGTGATGCTGTTAGCGAGTTACAGCGGTTTAAATAGGTAGAATGAAGGAGGGGATAGTAGTGGGGATAATGCCGCGGTGGTAAGCAATAATAAGGAGGAGTGTTTAGTGTAGTAACACAGGAATGGTGGAAGAGTATATTTATAAGTAAACACTGTAATTGTGTTACAGTTGAAACAGGTCACAGAAGATAAAAAGAACTAGAGTGGTATGAATTCTTCGGTAGAGTAACCGTCTAGATCGTGACGAGCCTGGTCCCTGTCGTACCATGATGTACAAAGGTAACACTGTAAGACATGATACTGCGAGGACTCATGGAACATACCAGTCTTATGACATAGATACCCTTGTCTGCAATTAGGACAAGTTCGGTTCAAAACGTCATTTGAGTAAATGTTACAGCTGACACAATACTGAAGGGGTTCCATACTGCGACATGAAAAGCAAACAAAGCCCTGTGTTTTGGTGACTCAGGTGAAGACACAGTTGGCACTGCAACTTTGTAGTAGCAGTGGACTGCAAGACTTGACTAAACGGTTGGACCACGATGATAGCATGTCCAGGTAAGGAGTAATTGCTTTGGAGGAGTGTACATTGTCCTTGGTTGACAGACGTCATGTTATCGTAAGGACAGGTGGAGAGTGACTGGTGTTGAAGAGGGAAAGATGATTGCTTAAATAGTGGGAAAGAGGTGGGGTGAAGAGTGGGAATAGAAGAGGGGATGTTTTTGATGTAGAAGGGGAAAAAGATGTTGGTTTGCTATAAGAAGTGTGAGAGAAAGAACCAATTGTAAATTAGTAGTTGAAAAAGAAGATAGGAAAAAGAGAGATGTCATTATCTGTAGAAATAGACGAAATAGGAATATGAGATATGATACAAAACGGTATGTCTGAAGAACCTAAATAAGAATATGGAAAAAAATTTGGAAAAAAGAAGAAAAAAATTTTTCACCCCTAACATAAAATGTTGTATAACTATTGTACGAAGCGAGTTGTAGGAACGAGTGACAGATGGAAATGTAGGTAAGAAGATGTCGCTTAAGAAGATAAGAAAGGCAGGAAGGAATTGTGGCAGTTGAAGAAACGGTAGGGGTAAAAGTGTAAAAAATGACCTTTAAAAATTTTTTTGAAGCATAAGGACACGAAATCATGTAATAACTTATGTTGTTAAAAGAAGCTCCCCTAGGCGTAGTATCCGAATCTAAAAAAATTTTTTGAAAAAAAAAATTAAAGTTGACAAAAAGTTGGCACCTTCAACCTCACGGGAAAAATAGGAGTGTTTTTAAAAAAAAGTTTTCCTCTTATAAAATGTTTGTCTAATAGCAAACTTCATGATCCTACCCAAGAATATTGAGAAATATTTTTTTTGATGTGTTTACCCCCAGACTTTGAACCCCGAAAAGTGTGTGAAGGAGGAATGTGAGCAAGAAAATGGGTTTATAAAAAAGATTTGGTTATTAACCAAGAACGTTTTTCTAGAAACAAAAGTGGAAAATTGTTAACATTAAGAAAATTAACTTCTACCCTTAACTTCAAGAATTTTTTTAAGGTATAAGGAGTGGTGCTAAAAAAAAGGCCCCTCTCTCACTATTGATTCCGGAGGGCAAGTGAAGCAGGTCCTAATATGGGAATAGTCAAATTCCGAAAATTTACCCCTCTCGGACTTAGTCCCTCTGACCCCCCTCCTCCCGACGCTGACCCGCTCCTCCCCCCCCTATACCCATTTTCCTATTATGTTTTTCAGCGGATTTTCTTCTCACCCCATTTTCCACCCCATTTTTCATCCCTCGCATACCTATACACAGCCGTTCCTAGGAAAGATAAAATCGTCCAAAATCACATGTGTTCATAATTCGGCGTTTACAACAAATGTTCTCTCTTCTGGCGCTAACATAACTACAAACACACCCTAACCTAACCCAAAAAAATTTTTTTTTTGTTTTTTTTTTTTTTTTGGTTTTTTGGATTAATTTACTTAATTAACTTACAATTATTTTTTTTTTTTCTTACAATTAAACACATCCACACACTTTTTACATTTTTCACGCATTCTTACAAATTACTATACTACATTAAAATTAACTATTTACACACCGTCCCAGCTAATCGTTGGGTACTTGCGCCAACTTCTGCGCACCCACACAGAACCGCTCGTGCCTCCCACGCTTAGCTTCCACCTCTTGCTTTTCGACGTCTTTTTCGAGACGCAACTTTCCTTCTTCTTCCACAAGCTGCGTCTCTCTCTCCCGAACTTGTGAAATTCCGTCTTGAACACGATGAAGATCGTCATTAAGACGAGCTATCTCAGCTTTAAGACGAGCTTAATCGTTTTCAAGACGCGTCTTACAATTTCGTACTTGGGCGAGCTCTTTGCTCACACTTGCGTGAGCATCTCGCTTCCTCTCCCAAGCTGACGTCAGTGCCGCCATCTTCTTTTGGGATGCGATCGGCACTTGCCATGGCGCTTTCGAAACGATCCATTTCCTGCGAAAGCGTCAAGGGGGTGTCAGGCAGAGGTGAAATGGGCGAAGGAGGCATCGTCACATCTGCGGCACATGTACCTTCTTCCATAAATGCTACGGCATCCTCTTCTGCTGGAGTCGTCTTCGGTAATTTTAATGCTGGAGTTGTCGGTGTTATTCTCGACGTGGACGTCGTGCCCGAAGCGCTCCACGTCGGAGACGTCACGGCACTTCTTCGTCACAACCCCAGGCACCATTTACCTTTTGCTACAGCCGTCGTGGCTGTAGCAACAGATAACGCTGCCATTGTCGTTACGACTCCAACAACGTCATACTGCAAACAAAACGTAATTGTTTTAAAAATTATATTATTATAATACATACCATAAATGTTGCTTTGTACTTACAGCTCCCGTCCTCAATCTCCCTAAACGAGACTTTGGTACAGCAGGCTTTTTCCCCTTGTTGTCCATTTTTATATCACTTACTAACTCTTTTAAGAAACACGTGCTTCAGCAAAGACGATCGAGAACAGAATGAGAGAACGCTCCGATTAGCAACTCCTCTCCGCTTACCCCTACTTCCTCCTATACAACAAGTTCTCCGCTTGTGAACCACCGTCGGAATGTGGTTAGCAGACGTGACGTCACATGCAGAGTGAACACCTGCCTTTTTGTGTAAGACGCATGCGTGGTTGTTCTTCATAAACACACACAGACGTGACATCTTCTCCACGGTGAACACCTGCGTTTTTTGCTAATACGCATGCGTGACTAAACTGATCACACACATACAGACATGACTTGTCGTCCACGGTTAACACAGGCGCTTTTTGCAAATATGTATGTGTAAAGAAGAAGCTTATCACACACAGAGAAACATGACTTGTCCGTCCACAATGGACACCTGTGTTTTCTGTTAATACGCATGCGTTAAGAAGCTCATCATGTACACAGAGACATGACTTGTTCTCTACAACGAACACTTGCGTTTTTGTGATACGCATGCGTCAACAAGTTCATCATCGTAACCGACTTACTCTGATGTCGCGCTCATGTGTACAGTTTTACCCATGTGTCCTCGAACTGAACCCGTTCCTTTACGGCTATATATACAATTTGGAATTCGCAAGCTCATGTTCTTTCACTTCGACAATATCTATCACAACGTTCGTAGGTATTACGTTTACTACAACCTAACAATAACTCAGAAAGCAATAATTTTACATTTGTCGATGGCTCAGCAACCATCACACTTCCATCAGACTACCATCCCACTTGAAACAACACCTCCGTCGTTTGTACTACATGAGGAGCGGTCACGTACAATACATTCTTCTGGAGATGTTCAATAGTACAAGTTTCTGTGATTAATAAACATTGTTATATACGTGTATAACTGTTTCTGTAAGTACTTCTCACCATCTCTCCCTAATTTCCTTTTTCCAACATACCTCCAACACATACTTCTCATTCAACATGATTATCTTTAACGTTTCTTATACCATACTAATGTTACAATAACCACTGCCGTTCTCTCATCAGCTTCAACAACACCTCCATCCTATATCAACATTTCATTAACACAGACATCTCATACAACTTAATTATTTTAGAGTGTATTACACCATACATATGTACAATACCAACTTTATACGGTTCTCTAACCAGTTCCAACTTTATCTTTGTCTGATGGATTGGAAGGGGTCCGCTTCGATTTATCACTTGCGAAACGTTTGTTATTTAATAATGATTTAGGTTAAGTAAACAACTTTTAATGTCAGTACTTCTTTTGAACTTCTGTGTTTCTTTATCAACCTTTCTACAAAACTACCTTCGTCTTAGTGTGCTACATGTACATTCCAACTGTTACCCACACACTTTTAGTAAGTTCTACTCGATCCGTGATCCGTGATTCAATCACATCATCATTTATTTACTTTACTTTTTACGATTCCTTCAAATTCATATATCACACTGCTTATTCAGTATCTCTACACACATTAACTTCCCTATTTCTATCATGCTTCTACCTGATGTAACATGTATCACTTTTTTGAAAATTATGTCTTTCATTACCCTCCTACAACAATTTCTTTTTTTATAAGAAAATATTAAAAGAAAAACAACTTTATAATACAATTTTTATTTTATTATGCTTTTTACATTAAAAGTTAAATTGTTCATTTACAAGTCTTTTTAACTCTGCCATTTTATTTTCCATCTCTTCTACCCGCTTCCGAATTTCTTTTCATGTCCTCTAAATCCTTTTCTTTCTTGTGAATTTGTTCTATCAAAGAAGCATTCTTCATATCCTGTTCCTTCATTTCGGCCTCCCTTTTCAGTTTTTCTCGGTGTATAGCCTTCGTCGCTTCTCGTAATTGTTCCACTACCTTTGGGTATTCAAACGTTCCACCCGACATCTTTCTATTGTACGTTCGCTTTTTCGGTTTCATTATTATACCTTTACTACCTCCTGATGTTGTTCGCGATGTACTTGCCACAGGCATTATCGCTGTTTCGCTGACTTCATTCCCATTACCTACAGCTGTTGTCATCGATTTCTCGTTGTTAAAGAACTCGTCCAACACCGCTGACAGATCAGACTCTTCCAGATTATACATTGGTATTTCACCATTAACACTTTGTGCCTGTTCTGCCATCTCACTTTTATTCTTATTATTGTATATACCTCTCTCTACTACAATTTCTGAACTTATTACTCCTTTCCTCCTTAATTCTCTCTTAAATATCTTTTACCCCTCTCTTAATACTCCCACCGTTTCCATTTCTCCCACTCCTTCCAACTTCTGTACACTTTTATATCTACTACGCACACAGTCATCCTCAGTCTTTGTCCGTATCTATCCACAGCTACTAACCGATATGATTCGTTGCCCGGACTGTGATATTTCGTTTACGCGATCTGACGATTTAAACAGACATCGAAGAACTTCGTGTCGTAAACGAGCACAGTGTGATCCTAAATCGTCTGTACCAACTAAAAAACTAAAGTTTGATACACCTTCTTCCTCTTCTGACCGGTGGTGTGAAACCTGCAAAATTTATGTTCCTTACTCTTCGTACAACGGTCACCTACGCACCATACAACATAAGAAGAAGTGTTGCTCACCTCTTGAGGAGGGAATCAGTTTCCTTACCTCTGCTTTCGTTAACAGGATTGCTTCGTTTCGTATCACGTCTACGAAATACCACCTTTCGTATACCGACTTTTTCAGTGACATTCTCGACAAATGCTTGCGGGTAATACGTAATCAGATACATCTCCACGACGCGCTTAAAATAAATCTCGAAGTTTTCGGACGTTACGTGCACGAAACGAAACAATTGATTGAAATTAAATCTTTCAACACTAATAATAAAGTTGTGACGCGATCGATCGATCTTTCCAATCTTCTACAAAATTTCTTCGATATCCTTAAGACCAAAGCGTCTGAGTTTCAAGAACGAGAGTCAGGTATGTAATAATTTTGTAATATTTTTAGTTTTTGGATTAGCAACGGTTTACATTTTTACATCATCTTCAATTACGTTTCTTGTTTCTACAGGATGGAGTTTAGAAAGGGTTCTTTTCCTCGAAATCAACGTTAACAAGTACAATCCGCTGAGAGCGTCTTTTTACATCCCGTTACCTAGACAAATTCTACTAAAGAGGGCGGTTGTGTATGTGAAAAACGATGATCTAGCTTGCTTTGCGTGGGCAATAACGTCGGCTTTGTTCCCAGCACAAGCAAACCCGCACAGAACTACTTCTTACCCCCCCCTACTCTCGCACCTTGAACTACGAGGGTATTCAATTTCCTATGAAATTAACCGACATTCCCAAATTTGAATCGAAAAACCATTGCTCTGTGAATGTCTACGGAACTGAATCCGTTTTGAGAGATGGGAAGTGGATCTGGGAAACAGTTGGTCCCCTTTACTATTCACCCATCAAGCAAAGGCTGCACTTCAATCTTTTGTTGCTCGACGATGATCGTGGAAATAATCATTACTGTTGGATTAAGGACATGTCTCGTTTACTTTCTCAGCAACTTTCCAAAACAGGACATCGGAAATTCTTATGTGATGGCTGCTTACAGTATTTCTCCACAGTAGCACACCTCCATCGTCATCAGCAATACGATTGTAACCATGTGTACAGTAGCCTTCCTACCGGTGATTGTAAAATGGATAAAATGGGTAGGTTGGTCGCCAATCATGTTTTGAAATTTGATAATTATCAGAAAAGGATCAAAGTACTCTTTGTTGTTTATGCTGATTTTGAAACAGTATTGCAACCCATTCATACATGTTTTCCTGATCCTAATAAAACGTCTACGACATCTACCAACAAATATCAGCCCCATTCGTTTGCTTACTCGATTAAATGCTCTTTCGATGATTTCCTCTCCAAATTCAGATCGTATCGGGGGCCTGACTGCGCTAACCAATTTGTTAAAACTTTGGACGAAGACGTTTACGATATTTATCACCGATATTTGAAGATCACGGCTCCCATGATACCCCTTTCAGATGAAGAAAAACGTCTCTTCTCCGAGGCTACCTCTTGCAATATTTGTGAGGAACCCTTTCTGGACGATGATGTTAGGGTGCGTGATCATTGTCATTTAACCGGTAAAGTGCGATTAGGGGCCGCTCACTCCAGATGTAATTTAAATTATAAACTACCCAACTTTGTACCAGTTTTTTTCCATAATCTTTTCGGTTACGATTGTCACTTATTTTTAAAAGAAATGGCTGTGAATGATGTTAAATTCACTGTCATAGCTCAAAATAAAGAAAAAAATACATTTCCTTTACCAAATTATTACGAGTTGATACGGTTCGAAATGATTTGGATAACTCAGCTCAAAATGTGTTTGTGAAGATTAGATTTCTCGATTCCTTTCGTTTCATGGCTTCTTCCCTTGATAGGCTGTCGGAAGAAAAAAGTATTTTCCAGATCCTCGACATTTCCAACTTGTGCGAAGAAAAGGTGTTTTCCCCCTTTTTCATACGTGGATGATATTTCTAAGCTTGATCAAACAACGTTTCCACAGAAAGACGATTTTTTCGATAAACTCACTTCCCTCCCAATTTTCGATGAGGACTACGAAAGAGCTAAAACTGTTTGGAACGCTTTCTCTTGTTCAACTCTCGGAGAATACTCTGACCTGTACTTAAAAACAGACGTTCTGTTATTAGCAGATGTTTTCGAGAATTTCCGAACAATTTGTATTACCACTTATGACTTGGACCCAGCTCAGTATTACACCGCACCAGGGCTTGTATGGGATAGCATGTTAAAATTCACTCGTATTAATTTTGAACTTTTAACCGATATCGATATGTTAAAATTTTTTCAAAAAGGTGTACGTGGAGGTATAAGTCAATGCGTTCAAAGAATGCATTTCGCTAACAATCCACACCTCCCACATTATAACACCTCCGTTCCTACTTCTTATATTATGTATTTGGATGCTACTAATTTGTATGGACATAGTATGGGTCAACCCCTTCCTGTTTCCCACTTTCGTTGGCTAAACGAGACCGAAATTGATGAATTGAATGTTCTCTCTTTAGATGCTTCTTCTGAATACGGTTACGTACTTGAAGTCGATGTTGAATATCCCCAACACCTCCATGATTTACATGCTGATCTCCATTTTTTAGTTGAAAATATTATTTCTCCTGCTAATATAAATGGTAGAGTTAAAAAACTGATACTAAACCTTATGAATAAAACAAAATATATTGTTCATTATCTAACGCTCAAACAAGCCCTTTGCAATGGACTAAAACTACTCAAAATTCATAGTTATTGAGTTTAAACAATCAGCCTGGCTCAAACCTTTCATCGATTTAAATACTCGGAAACGTAATATGTCTGAAAATAAATTTGGGAAATCTTTCTTCAAATTAATGAATAACAGTGCTTTCGGAAAGACGATGGAGAACGTTGATAAACGAGTCGATGTGAAATTAGTAACTCATTGGCAAAATTCGGGTCGCTTCCTTGGTGCTGAGACGTTAATAGCTAAACCTTATTTCAAAAATTCTAAGATTTTCACTCCCAACTTTGTAGCTATTCAGATGAACAAATTACGTATTGTTTACGACAAACCTCTCTATATTGGTTTTACCATTTTGGATTTATCAAAAGTTGTTATGTATGACTTCTACTACAGCTTTCTGAAACTAAAATATCACCAAAATATTTCTTTGTTGTATATGGATACAGATTCTTTCATTTTTAAAGTGTTCACTGACAACTTTTACCGCGATATTGTTGAAAATATTAATTACTTTGATACTTCCAATTATCCTCGCGATAATAGTTTCAATATTCCCATTACCACATCCGTTATCGGTAAATTCAAAGATGAGTTTCCGAATAATCCTATTAAAGCATTCTACGGAACCGGAGCTAAAGCGTATTGTGTTGAAGCGGTTGACCAAATTGTTAAGAAAGCTAAAGGTGTTAAGAAAAACGTTATTAAACTACATCTGGGAGTTGATGATTATCTTCGCGTTATTAGGGACAATTCCACCATTATAAAATGTATGAATGTTTTTGTTTCTGACCTCCATACTATGTACACCCAAATGAAAACTAAAGTAGCTCTCTGCCCTAAAGATGATAAACGTTTCTTAATTCCCAAAACAACTAATACGCTTCCTTGGGGACATTATAATATAAAAAACTCGGAAAATTCCATTTCAAAGTTAAACAGTCACATCGATCAATTAGTTCAAAATTTTAATCTGCCTCATAAAAACAATTTAACGGTTGGAGAATATTTTATTCAAAAACTTTTCGAGGCTTCTTCACTTCCACAAGAATCTATTGATACTATTTACGAACAACTTATGTAATAAACACTTGTATCTATATGTGAATAATGCTCCAATGTTATATTTTAAAACTTTATTATTGATTGTATACACTTCTCTATGTAAATAAATAAACGTTATAACACAGGTTTGTTGTTTTGTTATGTTTTTTCCTAAACATATAAAGAAAACGTTAAATGTTTCTGCAGTTACAATTTATTATGTTAATAACAGTAAAAATGAATAAACTTTTTTATAATCATCAATATTAGTGGATGGCCATTTGCCTGAGTCAGGACCATTTCGCCAGCCTGGAGCCTTTTCCGTTCCTTCTCGCAAAATGTTTTCTTCTATCCATCGCAACACTGTCTGATGACGACTGTTAATGGTTGGACTTAAAGTATATGGAAGTTTGAACAAGTTGATTAACTTAATAAACTTTTCCAAATATTTCGGTTGTGCATAGTATACTACATCCATTACTAAATCATCTACACACTTCAATAATGGTGTATACGCGTTCTTAATATGAATGATGGAGAATTTTTTGTTCCTGACTAGAACTGACCCGTTTGTTAACATTTCCTTTAGAAAACATATATCATTTCGTGTGTAATTATAATTTGTTTCATTTAAAATCCCTTGTACATCATCAACAGTTATCTCCACTTTTTCACCACAAGCTTTTAAAAAATCGTTAACGAAGGTATCACACAGTTGTTTTCTTTCCAATATGAAATACAAAATATTGTGACGTGTTCGGTCACAGAAAACACAATTAACAAAACAAAACAACGAGTTTATTTAATTACTAAAATTAATTTGACTACACTACAGTTATGAACAAGTCCGCACAATTTATTTCACTAAAAGTCACTTTTTAATCGCCGTTCCGGTAGACACTATTTATCGCTCTCTATGAACACTATCGCCTCTATGGTTCGCCTGTATCGCCTATCGATCGCTTTGCATCAGCTGTTACTGTAAACTGTCAACTAACTCGGTGTGAGTGTCTCGTCCGCTTTTATAGTCTTCTCAGCCTTTTTCTAGGGTATTCTACAGCCGTCTAGTAATTCAATTGTTTTCCCATTGATCTTTGCTGGTGTTTTCTAGATGTATCAGGAAAGCCGAGAATATTCCTTATGTAATCAGGGAAGATGTTCATTAATTATGTTCACACCAACTTAATTGGCAAGTACTCGTAACACTGCCCCCTTCTTAGAATTGATCGTCCCGATCAATGTCTTGACCTTTGTAGGGCGCCAGGCGGTCCAAGTGTACAACTTTCATCTTGGTCTTTGGTCCTCTCTGAATACGGTAGACCACGTCATTCAGCCTTCTGACCACAGTGTAAGGTCCTTCCCACGCTCGCTGTAGCTTCGGTGAGCGTCCTTTCCGACGGACAGGATTGTAAAGCCACACCTGGTCCCCTTCCCTGAATCTTGTGCTGTTGGCTCTCCGGTCGTACCTGGTCTTCATGCGGTCACTCCCTACTTGGATTTTGTTACGAACGGCTCTATGGATGGTATCGAGTCGTTCCTCTAGCTGCTCTGCGTAGTCGGTAGCTGAAGGTCGCCGATCTTCTGGGTGTCCAAACCGGATGTCCATCGGTAACTTCAGCTCTCTTCCAAATAAAATGCTGGCTGGTGTTCTGCCGGTGGTCTCATGAACCGCACTTCGATAGGCCAACAGGAACAAAGGTATATGCTGGTCCCAGTCTGTCTGATGATCGTTAACAACCATTTTCAAATTGGTTTCTAGCGTCGCGTTAAACCGTTCGACCATTCCGTCAGATTGTGGATGTAATGGAGTGGTCCTAGTTTTCTGTACTCCTAGCAGCTCACAGACTTCCCGGAATACTGCGGATTCAAAGTTCCGTCCCTGGTCAGAGTGGATCTCCATCGGAACTCCATACCGGCTGATCCATTGGTTGACCAACATTCCAGCGACCGTAGTAGCTTCTTGATTTGGGATTGCGTACACTTCGGGCCATTTGCTAAAATAGTCCATCACTACCAAGATGTACTTATTGCCAGCAGCTGTTGTTGGGAATGGTCCTGCTACGTCCAGAGCTATTCTCTCAAATGGGGCACCAACATTGTACTGCTTCATTCGCCCTCGGCTTCGAGTCTGAGGTCCCTTGGCTGACGCACACGTTGGACACTTCCTACACCAATTTTCGACGTCTCTTCTACACTTTAGCCAATAAAATCGCTCTCGCACCTTCTCCAACGTCTTTGTTACTCCGAAGTGTCCTCCACCAACACCTCCATGGACTTCTGTCAGCACCTCATTGACTCTGTTCTTCGGGAGAACTACTTGATGTCGAATTTTAGTTCCGTCAGGGCTTTCCCACACTCGTTTTAGTACCCCATTCTCGACGATGAGCGAATCCCATAAGGCCCAATAGCTCTTCGTGATGGTACTCGTACTACTAACATCTGCCCAGGTAGGTCGTGCTGTTCCTGCCTTTTTCCACCGCAGTATCGGTTTAATGTCTTCGTCGTTATCTTGGTCTTTCGCCAGGTCTTCGTTCTGCCAGTGTTCTTCAGGTTCCACCATCGTCTGACAGATCCGTGCCAAGTTGACTGGTTCCTTCTTTTCGGCGGCCATGCAATGTTTGCAGTTCTTCGAGCATGGTCTTCGCGAGAGGGCATCAGCGTTACCATGTTGTTTTCCAGCACGATGCTCGATGCTGAAGTCGTATACTTGTAGCCGCTGTAGCCATCGAGCCAGTTGTCCTTCTGGGTTTTTAAATTGCAGCAGCCATTTCAGGGACGCATGGTCTGTCCTTAACAGGAATTTTCGTCCGTAGAGATACTTATGGAAATGTTCGAGAGTTTTGACGACTGCCAGCAATTCTCTACGGGTCACGCAATAGTTTCGCTCCGGCTTTGACAGTGCCTTACTGAAGTAGCCAATGACTTTCTCTTTTCCTTCCTGCATTTGCGACAGTACACCACCAATTCCTACATTGCTGGCATCCGTATCGACAATGAAGTCTGTGTCGAACTGTGGGTACGTCAGTATTGGGGCTTGAGAAAGGGTAGACTTCAGTGTTTCAAAAGCTTGCTGACATCGTTCTGACCATTGGAAAGGGACACCATCCTCTGTTAACTTGTGGAGCGGTCGAGCTATATCTGCAAATCCCTTTACGAATCGTCGGTAATAGGAACACAGCCCCAAAAAGCTTCTCAAGTCGTGTTGGTTCTTCGGGACAGGCCAACTTCTCACAGCTTCAGTCTTGTCAGGATCAGTTCTTATTCCTTCCGAGGTGATAACGTGGCCAAGATATTTCACCTCCTTACAAAACAGATGGCATTTCTTGGGACTGAGTTTCAACTTGGCTGCTGAAAGCTTCTTGATCACTTCTTCGACATTCTGGAGGTGGTCTTCGAATGTCTTTCCCAGTACTATCACGTCGTCTAGGTACACCAGACAAACCTTCCAATTGAGCCCTTGTAGCACATTTTCCATAAGTCGCTCGAAGGTGGCGGGAGCGTTACATAGTCCAAATGGCATAACGTTAAAGTGCCACAGCCGGTAACCAGTCGTGAATGCGGTCTTCTGCTTGTCTTGTGGATCCAGTTCAACTTGCCAGTATCCACTCTTCAAATCTAACGT